>CATIWR010122337.1:0-59775 GCA_949677035.1 Omphalea diandra | reverse complement strand
CCCCCCCCCCCCCCCCCCCCCCCCCCCCCCCCCCCCCCCCCCCCCCCCCCCCCCCCCCCCCCCCCCCGTGGTTGGTGGTTTTCTTTTTTATAGTTACCGCTGTAATTTTTGTGGCAGCCCTTCCCATTAGTTTTCTTTTTTAATAGACTGGTTAATTATATTAAGCGTTCTCCTTTATTATTTATTTTTCTCTGGACACTGAAAGGTTTTTCTTCTTTTATTTTTAGGGGTTGTATTTCTCTTTTTTTTTTTTTTTAAATAAATTTCTATAGTTAGAAATTAATTTTAGAATTTGATAACAATATATTATCGATCATTGTCTTAAATCTAATTCAATTCTCTAAATAAATTAGTCTTTATTGAATTATAGCGTCAATATTAGTAGAGATTTTCATTATTAAAAATTAGAAAATATATAAATTTATTGAAAAATCATGATCAAAATAATTTTATGATTTTGAATTAAACTGATATATGTCCATTATTAGAAACATTGAAGACCCATTTTATTTTGTTTATTTTATTTTTTAGTATTAAAGAGAGATTTTATATGTTGATATATTATATTTAAAACGTTTTTTTAAAATATCTATAAATATTCATTTTCTTTGTTATATTTATATACACACAGAAAATAGGATTGAAGTCCAGACTTTGTTGATTAAAATTCTAAATATTTATCTTTATATACGTTGGGAATTTATCATTGTTAATAATCTTATATCTAAAAAAATATAAATTTTCTGAGGTATATATAAATTAAGAGAACTTATACATTTAATGTCTTAAGATTTTATAATCAGTCAAAATATTTATCTTTATATATGTCGGGAAGTTACAAGTGTCTACGATTTTATATCTAAAAAATATAAAATTTATGAGGTGTATATAAGTTGAAATAGCTCATGAATTTAATGTTTGAAGAACTCATAAAAAGTTCTTTTAGCTCAACTCCATTAACATTAAAAAAAATTAACTAGAAAAAAAAAAATCAAAGGCGACCAACTAAATTCACCTTTACCGAGTTACTTAAAATTCCAAATCCCTTTTTTTTTTTTGAGTTTGCATCGGTTATTCTGTTTCAAAATAATGGATGATATATTCAACTTTATAATAGAGTCGATCTTATTTGATGTTGGGATACAAGATACATATATGTATTGATTTTGAGTCTTAAATTTCATGCTTTTCTTATTTTTTCATATCAATGTGCAATCACTAATCATAATTCATTTTTTCATATCAATGTGCAATCACTAATCATAATTCATTTATCTTATAGATATAAATAAAATATTATGATGCTATGTTCTATTGAATTGTTTTCTCCTTCTTTTATTTTCATTTGTTCTAAGTGGTAAATTGATAATAGACTAATAAGTGATTTTTTTTTAAAGAGAAAAAGATCAAGATTTCATTAACTAGAAGGTAAAGAAAGATCTCTTACATAATAATCTAATGTATAAACATATAAAGAATATAACCAAAGGGATAACCTAGCTAAATTTTATGCTCCTATAGTTAAACAATGAGCAACCCTGTTTGCCTCTCTTTTATAAAAAAAAAAAGCTTGATATTGAAAGCTAATAATGATTTAATTTCTTGGAGGATAAATTCTTATGAAGACACACCTGAACATTGTCATGACATCATTTGCTTAAGAGCTTGGCAATCAATCTCGACATAGTCAATTATCCTACCACACCCACGAACCAAGGACGATACTTCATGCATGACTACCATTTCCACAATGAGAGGATCAGAGAAGCAAGGCAATAAAGCAGACCATGCCACAATAAACTACCCCTACCCATCTCAAATTATAGTCCCCATAGATACTTTTCTCTAATCCATATTTAAGGCAACATTGATATTTAGCTCACAGGCATCTATAAGCACCTTCAACCATTAAGACAGAGCTCACTGTATCAATAGTAATAGGCATAATAGATGGTGATTTCTTCAATTAGGACACTTACTTAAATTGAGTGAAACTCACTATTGCATGATGAATAACATTGTTGGCTAACAAAAATCCTATAATTTCTTATTACAAGCCTACCATAGAGAGACAAGCAAAATAGTGAAGTTAGCTCGCAATCTACTGTCCAAAATACTGAACAAGTTAGAAATCCATTGCTCTATAGAAATAGCTAGAATGTTGAAGACATAAGAGCCAGATTATGAGCCAAACCAAAAAAAAATTTCACATGATCACAATACAAGAAAAATGTAACTCATTCTCTTCAAATTGTTGGCAAAGTACCCAATAATGATTTATGAGAACATATTTTTTAAGCAAGTTAGATTTAGTGGGAAGACAACCCTTTCAAAGTCATCACATAAAAATTAGTTGTCTAGGCTACACTTGTAGATCCCAAATATCGCGCTATAAGGTGGAGGAAGTGCTACCCAATGCTACATAGTGATAAGTTTCTACCATTGCCATTTTATATCCTGACTTGACAATATAATTCTCATCCTTAGTGAAATACTAAGCAAGCCTATCATTCAAATCCCCTAGGCATAATGGAATTGACAAGATTAATTCTCCATCTCGTGGAAAGAAAGCATAATTAATGAAACTAAAATTTCATTAATTGTTTAAAATCAAATTGGACACCTTCATATCGATTAGTAAACCAGTATTAGCATTCACTAGTTTAAAAGAAGACTACATTGGAATACATGCATTAGACTAGACAAAAATTAATTTTCTATTACTGACACACTAATAGAGACCTTTCTAAAGCAAAGGGGTCGTTGTAACCAAACTTCTCCAGCTATAACTTGGTTAAGGACTCACTTGCGCATGCAACAAACTAGAATTTGAGAAATATTTTGCCTTAAGAACTCTAGTTGTCAATGAAGAACTGTTTATTAAAGATACTGATGCTTGGCAAGCATGGCCAAATTAATTCTTTTAAACCACAAAATCGAAGACCATCATCTTCCTTTGCTACACAGAGCATTTCCCATGATACCCAATGTATTCAATGATTATTAAACGACACATCACCCCACTAAAAGGAGTTTGTGATTTTTTGAAGCTTATCCATTGTAGATACTAGAATTTGAAAAATACTCATAGTATAAGCCTATCATGTCTACATGATTGATTTTATCATTACTTCATTACCATCCATAGATTGAGTTTAACCCTTCAAAGAGATGAGCTTTCTTTTGATATTTATTAGAAATTAATATCAAATTTAAATCTAGAGTATAATATTACTATTATAATTTGTTGTTTCCTTATTACAAAGTTGGTACATATGATATAGGTTAAGATTAATAATCCTAAAAATTTAGTTTAATCCATGGAATTAGTCTCATCTAAAACCTAGCCCTCTCCATGCCCTTAACAATCCATCCCTAATGGGATTACTAATCCCATGATTTGTGAAATCTTAATTTCTAAAATAACCTTAGTTTTTTTTTTATTTTTTTTCTCCAAAATAGTTTTTTTAATTTATTTAGTTTTTTTATTTTATTTCTCCAAAATAGTTTTTTTTAATTTATTTCTCAATTGTCTATATTTATATTATTGTTCACTTAAAAAAAAAAATCCTCTCTCATATGAAAAAAGAATCAATGAGAAAAATAATAAACAATTGGTTGCAAAAAATATTTTTTGATGTAACTTTATTATAATTTTATTTAATTTAATTTTTAAATATTTTTTATTTGAATTCTAAAATAAATATATGATAATAATTAATATAAAAAGTATTACAAAATTAATGAATATTTAAATGTAAAAATGATAATTCAAATAAAAGATTGGCACAAACTAGACGAAAAGATAGAGTTTTTTTTTTTTTTAAAAAAATAAGAAATTCAAAAATACAATTTTTTACATGAGCAAGGGATATTTAAGTAATCTGGTTATTTTAACAATTTATGTCATTGGTTAAACTATCCTACCAAACATAGGATTACAAAAGTAGGATTAATTAATACTATGAATTAAAATATTTATATCAAACTATATTTAATATAAGTAATTCTATAGCTTAATTAAGTCTATGATTAAAACTAATTCTGAGGATTATGAATCTGTAAACCAAATGCACTATTAGGATTTTGGTTTCTTGTTGAAAACTTTATGCATTTTAAAACTAGCAGGTAACTCTTTTTAACACAAATTTTAATTCAAAAATTGAAATTCTTGTTTTTGATCAATTAAAATCAAAAGATTTTAAACTAATATACACTATTTTATTTTTAGGTTAATTAATAGGTAATATCCTTATCACTTGGATTGATCATATGTAACTAAATAACTCTTAATATATTTTTTCCAAAAAAAAGCATATTACAAATTTAAAAGCTAATTCACCTATATTTGTGACATCAAATAGTAATATTCAAATTATTGATACACCATTACCATCAAATCTTGAAACAATAATCCCTAATCTTGATGGGCATTCTTGTGAGCACCTTGATTTTTGTGATTGTGCTTGAACAAGTAGAATTTTGCTTGCGACTCCTATCTTTTATCGATTAATAGGGAATCAAGAGGATGAATGTTTTCATATTGGTGATAACCCCAAGACATGGCATGAGTTGGATCAACAAGACATCCTTTAGGCCTTGCACTTGTTCAAAGCATTATGTCCAAATGTTGGTTATTGAGGGACCATGGCGGGACAGTACATTGGTACCACCCTTAGGAAATGTGGAGTCGTATCTTGACTCTGGTCAAGATAAAAATCCTATGAAAGTAAAATCTGAACCTAATCTAAGTCAATTAGAAGACTCATTTTGTCTTCATCCCATCAGAGATCAAGTTCAAAATTTGGGTACAACGTGGGGATGGGGTTAGGTACCCCTACACTGCCTGGATACTGGGATCCAACTTTCAGGCATCTTTGGTTCACTTTTAATGTTTTAACTTAGTTATTAACAAATCCGATTATTGCCATTAAACATACATCTAAGCAAAATTCATTTTAATAAATCAAGTCATTAACTCAAAAGGAGAGGGGATCATGCATCATGGTATAGGGTCTTAACGTGCATCATCATCCATTCGCACATATAATTTGTTGAAATGAGTGGCAGATGTGGGCAACCCAATAGGGGAGGTGAATTGGGTTTAAAAATAAAACAAACACAAACACAGTAAAAGCAAATAACACAAATCAAACACAGAGTTTTTATAGTGTTTTGGCAACGTGCCTACTCCACTCCCCAAGTTTTCACTTAGGCCTTATATTATTTTTGTAGGCTCAATAACAAAACCTTCCCTTTTTCAGGCTAAGGAAGAACTTTCCCTTCTACAGGTTCAATAACAACCTTTACAATCACTCTCTCTTACAAGAACATGAGAGCCAACCCAACCCTCTATATTTTTTAAGGTACAAATGCCTTTTAATTTGATAGAAATACATTTTTAGTGATTAAGAAAATTTACTCTAAAAAAAAGTAACAAAGTAATCTCACTCTAACTAAAAATACAAACAACACTAAAAAAGGTTTGCATAAAGAGTTACAAAGATGTTCTTTAGTTGTTTAAAAATGTTTTTCAAACTTTTTAACCTTTTTCTAGTCTTTAAAAATACTCCTTACATAGCCAAATTCCAAAACTAGTCATTGGAATTGTTGATGTTAAGTCTAACAATTTTTCTGTAAAACTAGCCGTTAGAGGATACAACACCCATTGTTCTTCATCAACCCCATTAAACTTGTAATGATTACGTCCAATGCCCGTTCTCCACCATTCAATGCTTTTTGGCTTTAACTACAATGTCTGTTAGAGCATGAACAATGCCTATTATTTATTTCTAGAAAGTTTAAACTTTATACTCTATTTTTTAACATCTTGCACAGTTGCTTTCCATGTCCGTTGAACAATTTGCAATGTCTATTAGAAACTCCTTCAATGCTTGTTGAGAAATACCAATGCTTATTTCGAGTTTCAGAAGTTTTTGCTTAAGCTTGGACACTTTTTCAATTTCTATCGCGAAAATGCAACTTTTGTTGCTAGGCCAGATTAACACCCATTGAGAAACTATAATGCTCGTGGCATGGTTCAGCATAACTCAACCTATAGCACTTCTCCAACACCCGTTGCGAGGTCCAGAGGACTTTGGCTATTTGCAACATTCATTCAATGTCCACTGTTCAACCTCCACTGCCTATTGAATGTTCACATGCCCGTTGAACTTGTACAACACCCATTGAACTTATTCTGGCCCTTTGATGTTCGTTGGAACTATTCAAATCATCCAAAAACACTAAAGTATAAACATTAGAACTTCTTTTGGTTTTGTTATACTTTTGTTATCATTCAAAACACATTATTCAAAGTTGAGGAATGAGTCTAAAGCCTTGGGGTCACATGTTCTCCAAATATTCTTCCCTTAGCATTCATAACATAATCATCCACGATGGGGAGGGGGGGTTATGTGTCATGGCATAGGGTTTTAACATATACCACCATTCATTCACATACATAATCATCCATAATAGGGAGGGGGTCGTGCATCATAGTATAGGGTAACCATGCATAAATATTCACCCCACACATAATATTCAAGAGGGAAAATAATTAAGACCAAGTTCATGGTCTAATCCCATGCACTTATGCCTACACCTAAGAAGAAGAAGTTAGTAATAAATTAACATGAAAACAAATTAAAAAGAGAACTTGAAGCCAACAAAGAAAAGAGAGTGAAGTCCATGGTGATCACCATACCCTATCTCCATAGTTAAGGTGCCTAACATGTTTTATATCCATAACATTCACACTCTATCATTACAAGTGCATGGATTGTGAATAATAGAAAGGATATGGACACATATAAGATTAAACATTTAGAGGATATTAGGTGGCTTAAAGCAAAGATTCACTCAAGTGAGTCTTTGGGTCATTGATCCCTCACTCACTTTGCTCATAAAGATCTAAAAACATCTAGGCTAGAACCTAACATGGGAGTAGCTAGAATGCCCATGTGAATTCAAGAGACCAAAGACTTATAAAGCATTATTCATATGACTATTCATGAATTCTAACACAAAGGGGGAATATCAAGGTCAAGAGAAACTTGTGTTCCTCTTTTGATTAATACCCTAAGGTGTTAAAAAAAGAACCAAAAGCAAGATCTAGAAATCAAAGAAACCATAAAAATAAATAATATCTAACTAAGGCATCAAAGGACTATAAATACTATTCACATGACAATTATGTATTGTAGCACAAAAGGGATTGTCAAGGTCCAAAGAGACTTAAGTTCCTCACTTAGTTATCATTTTAAGATGTCAAAACAAAAACAAAAATGAAATTTAATGTTCAAAAGGACAACGAAAACATATAAGTATTTTAAGTGAGAAAAGCAAAGAAAACCATTTTAAAAACTGATCAAGACTATATTTTGAAGTGAATAGGTGTCCTAGGACATAAAGTCTCATCCTATTCTATCATTGGAGTCACAAAATATCCTAAGAGATACCCCAAAAGCAAGAAATCTGAAAAAAAGAAGAAGAAAACTTTTTAAGATTGCAGGAAACTTGGGTTGTACAACCTAGGATGAGGGTTGTACAACCTACTAACAAGGTTGCACAACCCCTCTTTTCTAGGTTTCAAAATAGAAAAAAGAGAGAGAAAGGGGAAGGAAGAAGAAAGGGAAAAGAGGTCTCTAAGATGTTCCAACAGTGTCTTTGCCCTTAAAAGCTCATGATTAACTTAATATCCTCCAATATTGCTTAGGGAATGCATAAACATAAAGGGAAATAGGTCTAGTTCTACCTTGGAGAGAGTGAGATAGGGTTAGGGTTTTAGTTTTCTATCTTTATGGGTATTTGAAGGGTAAGCCTTCCCCTTCTCTTAAAAATGAGAGAGTATTTATAGGTATTGGATGGGTGTAAAGTGCCATAAATGATTCTAGTTGCACTATAGATGCATCCAATCACAGAGCAGGAGAGCGTTGTACTAGAATTAGGGTTTGCATGTGGGCTGTACAAACCAAGAATAGACTGTACATCCCTGTGTCAAGGTTGTACAACCTTAAGGTTTAAGGGGGGACTAGTTCTAGAAAGTTCAATAAGTTAGGGTTCAAGCAAGGCTAAGCAATCTTGAGGGAGGCTGTGTACAACCTTATAGTGAGGGTTGTACAATCCTGTTTTGTAAGCTATATAGCCTACCAAACTTGGATGGCAGCCATAGCTTGGTTTAAGTTTGGTCTTTGGTCTTGGTCTTTGGGATTCTCTAAGGCTTTTTAAGATCTTTCACCCTTTCCATTGTGTAATTTCCTTTGCATTTTAGGGATTTGGTTCAATGATTTTCATCATTGAGGTTTGTATCCAAAGGTCTAAAATTTGATGCTCATAATCCCTCTAAATGTAGACAAATTCAATTTAAAGTTATAAACATTATAGCTTTTAAATGTGATCCTAGTTTGAATCCATTAATGTGAAAATTTCTTATTAGTCAAAGAGATAAAATTTGGTATGCATATCTTAAAACCCATCCATATCTAACTATGCTTTCAAAATATCTATTTTAAAGGGTGGGTAACTGCCATTATGAATTTCAAGTTTCTTAATTTAAGGCACATGTTTCTCAATTGAATACTCACCTGAAATAGACGTTATTTATTTATTGCCATGTTACCTTTTTAGTAACAAGCCAACATCTTGTTTAGGAATAAAAGCCTTTTATTGTTAATGGTTTTAATACTTAAAAAAGTGAATGATTGATTGAATTATCCTTTATTAAGCCATTTGAGAAAGGATCCAAATTGACCATATAGAATTTCTACGAAATGTTAAGAAGATCTCATGAAATAGTCTCAACATATTTATAAGTTGATTTAGAAGAAAATATTTCAAGATATTAAGAATAATTAGATGCAACTCAAAGTCACTATTGATAGTATATTTTGGCTAACTTTTCAAGCTTATGTAGAAGCCATGATGAAAGTGTTAAATTTTTTTAAAAAATGAAGGAATCTTCTTTAATTAGTAAAGGCTTTAACAACTTATGATAACAAAGTTGCATTAAAGAAAATTCAAGAGAAAAATTTCAAGTACAAGTCATATAAATTTCAAAGGAGATCTTATACATTTTTGCATAGGGATGGAAAATTCTACATCCTTATTAATGAAGATCAAGATGAAGCAAAAAAAGAGAAAATGGAAATTTTTTAAAGATTTATTGACAAGGAAGGTTTTATTCAAGTGTTCTTTTTTCAAGTTAAGCATGTTAAAGATACTGCTTCATTGAATTTGAAAAAAGAGATTTGTGATGTTCTTTCTCATTATGATCTTTATATGGAGAGCATTAGTGGTCAAGGATATGATGGTGTTAGTAATATGTAAGGTAAGTGAAATAGACTTCAAGTTTATTATGTAAGTGTCCTTATAAGTACTAGATTTTGGGTCCTTAGTATATAAGTCCAATGATGAGAAACTACTTGAATTCTTCCCTAAAGTATATGGGAAACAATGTTTAAGAAAGGGAAAAAAGTTTGGGAGAAGCCTTGAATCAAACCTACCTTCCATTCAACCACACCTTAAAAGACTTTTAGGGAGACGAGCTGCTAGTTGTACTATCAATGTAGATGATTGTATAGCCAACTACAAAGGACTGTATAGACCTCTAGAAAGTTTTACAAACAATCCACTATAGTTCAGAAGCAAAAAACTTCTAAAATAGTGAGCCATCAAGCCTTAAAAGTCTATACAGCTAACCCAAGGTCTGCATCGACATCCTTTTGGCTGTGCAAATAACTTTCAAATCCTAATCTCTAGAATTTTCCTTGTTCTCATCTATAAAAAGGGTGAGATGGGATTAAATAGGATGTAATCTAGGCCATTAGGTTTAGTTGCATCTATTATTCTCTATAATACCCCTATTATTAAAGGAAAAGGAAGAGGCTCATAAACCCTTACCAAACTTTGCCAAAATTGACTATTAAACCTTAAGAAAAATCCAATCCAAATAAAATTCCCAAACACTTAATACGGCCCAAAAGAAATTCAAGGTAAATCAATCTTTGCATTGACTTTTGTATTATTTTCCTTTGCATTTGGAGAAATATCTGATAGTAAAGATAACACTTGGGGCATTTAATGACTCATTTTCCCTTCCCTTTTCCTCCCCGTCTTTTTCTTTTCTTTTCTTTTTCTTTTTAATTTTGATTTCAGTAGGCCCAATAGGTTGTACAAATGAGTTATGGTCTGTATGGACTAGTAGGAGGGCTATATAGATCACTCTCTAGTCTGTACAACCTTCTTTCACTACTTAAAATACTTATTTAATAACTTTGTTTCAAGTTCATTTTTTGTGGTTTTCTTATTTTCTTATGATCTTATGAGCCTTATATAATAGGAATAAAGTAGGTTACAATAGCAAATGTTTTCATGGATTATAAGATCAAGTGACATCTTTACATGATGTTGCTACTTAGCCTAAGGAAAAGTCTACAAAGCCTCGTAGGATGGACAAGAATGAGATTTATTTATAGGTTGCAGGTGTGAAAGGAAGTAAGGAGTGTATGGACTTAGCTCTCAAGCATCGATACTTTAGTCACATGTATCGTCCTATTCATATGCTTTTAGATCATAGAAAAACAATATCTATTTGAAGGATCGTATTAGCAAGAGTCTTTGAGATGAGCTTTAAGAGCATATTCATAATGAGTCCTTAGGAAAGGGTGTTGTCGATGTAGTTATTGATCCAATAACTTTTAAATCTCTTCCAATATGGGTCATACAGTTTTTCCTCTTTTATCTTACCCTTAAAAGCATGCACAACATCATGAACATGATGATGATGACATTCTTTTAATTATTTTTTTTATTAAAAAGACACTTCAAATTTTTGGGATTTTATCTATATATCAAATAACAAAACCTACATAAATTTTTCATAATTTTTAATTTTACAAATTTTATCAAAATTCATTTATTTTTAAAAATTTCAACCAGGTTTTCATATATTTTAACTAGATTTTCAAACTTGGATGATTTTTTACTCAATAAAGGCAAAGAGTTATGTTGCATGTAAAACTCTTGCAAGTGCATAAATCGCTTCAAGTAATATAATGATGAGTAAAGATCATTTCCACGGGAATTGAATTTCATCAGTACCAATAAAAACCCAGTTTTTCCTATTATCTAGTGTCCAAATTATGTAAGAATAATTAACCTAAAAATCTAAAAATTTTAAATTAAATTAACAAAATAGAATTTAAATGGAAGAAAACTCTTATGCAAAATATTTCTAGGAAATTCACAATACTATTCCATAATTATACCAAGAGTTTTTATCTTCAATGTGAATGAGTTTTGCTTGAAGGTGGATTTTCCTAAATTAGTCAATTATCTCTCTCAAGCAAAATTAAGCATGCTATCACTGAAATGTTGTCTACTCTCGTGATCACAAGATTCAATAACAATGCATTAAGTTCCATTAACAATCCTTGAATATCTCTAGAAGACAAACCTACTTTCGTGGTCTTCAGCTTCTAGTTTAATATGTTATGACTAACCCTAGACTTTCACTATCTCCATCATCTAGAATCTTAAGCTTTTCATATATGTGTTTGTTCATATACATAAGCAATTTAAGATTAAACATATTAAATGAAGAAACTCAACACAATTAAAGAGAAATCCCTTCATATAACCATGACAAAGTATTAGGCTTTCGGCCTAATCCCAAAAATTAAATAATTATTTCATTCTAGAAGAAGAAAAAGAAACAAAATTCAAGAAACACATTGAAATTAAAAGAAGAAAATCCCTAAAGAAGAATAATCATTTTCTAAACAATGAATCTTAAGAAAAACTCTCTAAAATCTCTCAAAAGTCTCTCACAAATTTGGTATGGACAATAGATTTGATTTTCACTCTTCTGTTATGCCTCTTTCTCATTCCAGAATGTCCATCCCATCAAGTCACTTCCTCATTTAAAGGACATGTCATTATGCTTTTATGAAAATCGTTTCTATCATTTTGCATGGCCTAATGGATGAGCATGCAACTATTCATGCACTTATCTGCCAAACTGAATCTGCATTATTGTCTTGGTCAACTATGTATCCTTGCATAGTCCAAAACATGGGTTATATAATAGCCCATGCAACCCCATTGGAAATCACAATTAAGCATCTTTTTGAGAGATTTTTGTTCAAATATAAAAGAGGTAAAAAAAATTATTTATTCCATAATAAAAACACTATTAAAACTACTCAAAAATTCCTAATTCTAACCTTAGAAAAATATACTAAAAGAATTCCTATCAAACTCCCACAAACTTAGAGTTTTGATTATCCTCAAGTAAAGAAAGAAACAAGGTAATCACTTAATTCAAAATTGCAATCCTTTGAACTTATAAAACATTTCATAACAAATTAAACATTCAACGCTCTTAAGAAAATTTAAAATGTTCAAATTCACTTTCAAAACTTTGTAAGCAATTTTAAGTATAAATCAACCAAGAATGTTACAAAACCCACAATACACCTTTTTCTTTTCGATGTAATTTCAAATTAGGCATAACACAAGCTAACATTGTTAAAACTTTTCATAACATAATGTTAGGCAAGAACACACAATAAATTTTCACTAATGGAATTGCATAATTAATCAATAATCAAAAGGTCTTTATTGGTTTGTAACGTGGCTAGGGGTAATAGCTTGCTAAAGAAAAAAATAAAAAGTACAAGCAAGAGAATTCCAATAATAAAAATAATCAAGTAACACTAAAAATTCTCATATGTTCTTAAGAAAATTCTCCATGTATCAACCCTTCTTTCTTGTATTCTCAATCAATAATTACTCACCTTATCAAAATTTCACATAAAGCTCAAAATCAAGTTGTTAATATGATGTTCATAAATGCAATTGTGAGCTTTAATAATATCAAAATTGAGCTCAAAAGTACTTCACAATTCTTAACATTTTCTCTTTTATTTTTTTTCTACTTTTTTTGAAGAAGAATAACTCGAATAACCACAATTTGTAAAGATGCTAGTACATGTCTCAACATTTTCTTCCATATATCACATACTTGAAAGTTCACTCAAATATATACAAAAGAAAAGGACTTCAAATCCTTTAACAAACATAAAAGAGATTATAATGCCACTTAAACATTTTTTATCCTAAATTTCTCTTGGTGGGTAGGCCATCATATGGGTTATATGGGATTCAATTAAGGGTTTCAAGAAAAAGACTTATATACACTCTTAAAGTGTATTTCAAGGCTCAAAGAGGGTACAAAAGATAAAAATGTGTAAGGTATGGATGGACCTAAATAAGATAACACAATGAATACCTAAATCATTTTTTTTTATCAATTGTGAATTAATATTTCGCTTGAAAAGATTGCATGCCTTGTTATAGAATTAGTGAAAAAGTCTTTAACAAATTAGCATGCACATGCTTTGAATTTAAACAAACAATCATTTCCTAAGGGTAATGATTCAAGCCAATTTCTTAATCAAATTTATATAAGTCACTTACTTACAAAATTTATCAAAGTTCTTCAAATGTCTAAATTTTCAAATGAGAAGATCATGCCTAATTTACTATGAGAATTTAAACAAATCCAAATTTTCACAATCATTGTTTTAATCAATACTCCAATTTAAATTTTCTTTATTCTTTGAGCAAAGTTGGATCACAAATGATAAAGAAAATGGATGAATGATAATCAATGAATCCACAAACTCATCTATTAATAAAAAAATTCTATAAATTCTAAAAAAACAAAATTTTCAATTCTATAGCCCTTCCCAAACTTAAAGACAATATTGTCCTCAATGTTTGAAAATAAGGAAAGAAATAAAAAAAATAAAAGCATAAAAAACCTCACTCCCCTATTGAATATCTCAATTGAATCATAGATTGGTTGATTTTGGATGGTGCTTCGATCTCACCCATTTCATTATGGTGTTTGAATCTAGCCTTCAACAAGTAATCAACTTATATTAGCATGGTGAAGAAGGGAAAATAGTAATCAAAACAACATTATAAACTAGCATAGACAAAGTAAATAGTAATGCATGGGCCTTAGCATGGTCCAAGCAACACCTCATGCACCTGGACAGTTAATTCCAAGAAATTCATTGCCTGTAAACATAATGCATTCACAAATTCCAAAATAGTTGTAATTTAGATTTCTGTCCAACTATTTTCAAATTATGTTCCTAAGAATTTGTAACTATTTTTATGAACATAATTTACTATAAAAACACACATTTGTAAACCAAAACAAGATAAAGTCTATTTATCACTCTTTGAATATGTTTTGAACCAACTACTATTAAACAATATTGCACTAAGTTCAATATTTGACAATTTCAATTCTGAAAATTCGATCCAAAATAGTAGAAATTTAGCCTAAAGTGGCTTAATCTTTGCTTGAACAAACCTTAAGCACAATCCTATGTGGAACCTAATATCATTCCAACAAAATAAGTTAAATCAAATTCTAACTATAATTAATACTGGTTATATATGGATTTGCATTTCAAAAAATTTATATTGCATTACAACTATAATTTGCAGTTGTGAATTAACATTTCACATATCTTTGTTCAATTTACATCCCTTCCTTTTCATCAGAAGAACACAACATTGAAATTGCAACTATAGCTTAAATTTCTCAACTGATCATACTTAAACACTCATAAGCACACTGAACTGAGAAATTTCAGTTTACACACACTTGAATTGAATTAGGATAGTATTAATCACTTGTGCACTACCAAAATTTAAACCCTAAAAATCCATAATATAAAATCTAATTGTTCTGTCATAAAACTGTTGCTTCTTTCTCTATAATTTTAAAAGCAAAATTGTCCTAAAATCCATGTCCTAACACTATGAAACTTACAATAAAATAAAACTAGTCCACAATATCTATAATCCAAAAACATAAAACTAAAACCAATTATTTGAAAATGCGATTAAAAGTAATAATAAAGAAGAAACCAGATCCCTTCACTCTCTAGGTTGTTGTGGTGTGAATTCCATAAAGCATAAAATGCTTCCAGCAGCTCCTGTATTGTTCAAATTGCATACTGTGTTCTGTTATGTTCATAATTACTTGAGTGTAGGCGGCTCAAGGCTGCTCAAGGTGGATTTCCCTATGGATTGGCATGTCCTGGCCTCCCTCTTTCTTGTAAATCTAAGCTTGTAGTAGATAAGGACAATCGAGGAACTCAATCTTTGTTGTTGGCTCTATTTTGCACTCAAAATACTAGAAACTCTAATATGTTGTTGTGACGACAGTAGCTATGAACCCAACCATTATCTTACCTTTTGAGGCTATGGCTATGACCATCAAGTGTTTAAATATCCAAACACCCCAATTTGGCATTCTTTTTTCTTTTTAACACATTCCATAAGAAAAATAAATCAATTTTCGATACCAAATCTATGTTCTAGACGCTTGCAAATAGTGTATAGGCTAGGAGTCAGTAAATGTAATAGAGTGCAAAACTCTTGATCTTATGTGACTTGAAGTGCCTTGCTGCAAAAGTCAACTCCTTAGTTGTGATTTGGTTAGAAAACTCCTGCACTTTGTATTATAAAGGTGGGTATCAGAATCCTTTAAAAAAGTCAAAGATGAGGTTAAAGAAATTGATCAACACCTTTTGATTCTCTCCAAATAACCAGTAAATAAACCATTATAGTTGGTTGTATGTTCCAAGGTGTCCTGAAGCTAGGGTACTCAAAAATTCTAGGGTAATACTGGTGTATGTTAGTAATGCCATTTCAATGAATTGGCATAACCCTACCCCTTCAAGCATATGGTCCACATCTTGCTTCAAGTGGAGTGTGGTCAAGGCTTATCGATAATAAAATTTGTTCACCTTAAAACCTCTCCTTTGTAAATTCTTATACCTTGATTTTTATGTTTCGTCTATCAATTTGAGATTTGGTGGGAACGATTTCAGCAATGATGATGGTGATGGTGGATTGGTCGTGTCTGAAGAGGAGGGTTGTCATAGCAATTTGAGAGAGAACCTCTCTCATAAGCCCTCTTTCATGCTGCCTATTTGAATATGGTCATTATTCTTAGGCTAGGAAAACTTTGAAAGAGAATGTGAGTTGGCACTATGGTAGAACAACTTTTAGTTGAAAGAGAGAGAGATAGAGGAAATGTGATTGTGATAGAGAAAATGAAGTGAGATGAGGGTTTCGGGTTTTGAAAAGGAATGGTTGTATTGAAGAGGTGCAGTCAAGAGAAAATGGTTTAATGGTAAATGAGGTTAACATCGTGGCAGTTAGAAGAGGAAAGGGTTTAGGTGATGGTTGGTTAACATCAGTAAGGGTTAATTGAAGGGAACAAAAGGTTCTTTTAGGGTTTTAGTAGAAAAAGGTAACTTCTAAATTTTAAAACCCTCTTCTCGGCTCAAGACAAAGCCCACCTTTTCATTAAACATTAAAAGGCCTATTCCTCCACTAAAACATAGGTTATTCTTGAACATCTGCTAGCCCAACATTGACTTAAACCTAGTTTTCTTCCTCAAGCGCATTTCATTAATCTTCAAACCATCATATCCCAACCAATCCTTCATTTGTTTTGTCCAGCTCTCTACTCTGCACTTCTTATATGGCCCATGGCATGGCCTTTGCAACCTATTGCACCATTTTTTTAATAGCATAACAACCTACAAGATAAATTTGGGCTAAAATTAAAATCAAGTAATTAAAAATGAATTATAAAATAGTATTGTACTGAAATTAAATTCATAAAAATTAATTAAATTTCCTACTTTTAATTGAATTTCTACTATAACTATCAATTGGCTAAGAAAATTATGTGGCAATTAAAGTAAATAACTAAAATACATACTGCAATGATTAAAATTTATTTCCTAACCAGTGCTTGTTTATAGTCATTAGCCCAACTCTCCATGAAATTAACATTGTTGGAGCATTTAAAAAAAAAAAATTCTCTTGCTTACACTGTCACCCCATAGTAGTACAACTTTACTAGTTGCCCATTCACTTTAAATGTATTTCCATTTATTACTTTTAATTCCATGGCTCCATGCAAAAATACTTGCACCACAATAAATGGTCGAACCCATAGTGATTTAAGCTTCTAAGGAAAAGTCTAAGTCTGGAATTGAACGATAAAACCTGTTATCCCACTTCAAATGAACGTTTGTGAATATACTTGTCATGCAAAAGCTTATTCTTTTTCTTGTCAATTCTGGCAGTCTCTTAAGTATTAATTCAAATTTCATCTAACTCATTCAATTAAAGTTGACGATCCTCTCCAGCCTTATTGAGATCGAAATTCAAAAGTTTGATGGCCTAGTATACCTTATGCTCTAATTCCGTAAGAAGGTAGCAAACCTTCCCAAAGACTAGATGATAAGGAAATAACCAAAAGGTGTTTTAAACATTGTTCTATATGCTTACAATGCATCCTCAAGCTTTTATGACCAGTCTTTCCTCAAATTTGACACTGTCTTCTCTAAGATGTGCTTCAGTTTCTTATTTGAAATTTCTACTTACTCACTTGTTTGGGGATGATATGGGGTGACAATCTTATGGGTGACTTCATATTTCTTGAGTAAGGTTTCAAACTACCTATTACGAAGATGACTTCTACCATCACTTATAATTGCTCTACGCACTCCAAACCTTAAAAAAGGGAATCTTTTAATGAATCTAGTGGCCATCTTAGCTTCATCCATAGAGCAGGAAGTGCCTTAACACACTTAAATGCATAATCAACAACAACTAAGATATAAAGCTACCCATAAGATGGAGGGAAAGGCCCTCATGAAATTGATACCCTAAACATCAAACAATTCTACCTCAAGCATGTTATTTAATGGCATTTCATGCACTTGAATATGTTTCATGTTATTTGGCAATGATCATATGAATGTACAAATTTCCAAGGATCTTCAAACATTGTTGACCAATAGAACCCACTTTGGAAGATCTTTGCCTCTATTTTGGTGGTGCTGAAATGTCCACCACTTTCTAATGAATGACAATGAGTTAGAATACCATGAATTTCTTCCCTAGGCACACACCTTCTAATAAGGCCATCAACACAATGTTTCAAAGAAGAGTCTCCTCCCAAAAATAATGTCTGTAATCTATTAGAAACTTTTTCTTTTGCTAGAATGACATGTCTGAGGGTATGATTCCACTCACAATATCATTGACAATGTCTGCAAACCACAATGTGCCAATATTAAGCATAAAAGCTACTCATCTGAGAATGTTTCTTTGATTTCCATACTATTCTTTTCTTCTTTTTTAGGCTAAATTCGAGACAAATGATTAACAACTACATTCTCAGTCCTTTTTTTATCACAAATTTACAATAAAAGTGCCTAATGTATGAGATGGTTCTTGGCATCTTTCTTGCTTAATAGATACTTTATTGCAGTATGGTCTGTGTGCACTATAACCTTGGAACCCATGAAATATGACTTACAAATTGTCAAATTCATACATTATGGCTAGCAACTCCTTCTCTGTAGCAGCATAATTAACTTGATATTCATTGAGTGTTTTGCTAGCATAATAAATCACGTGCATTTGCTTATAGCTCTAATGGTGTAACCACTTGCATCGCACATGAGCTCTAGGACTGCTATGATAGGTATCGAAGTTAAGGCCTTCTTTAACCAACAAAAACTATCCAAACACTCTTGGTCAAAATTAAATATGACATCTCCATTAAGCAAATTGCAAAGAGGTTTTGTAATTTTTGAAAAATCTTTAATAAAGTGATAATAAAATCACATGTGCCCAAGAAAACTTTGTACTCCTTTGATAGATGTAAGTGGAGGCTTAATCTTAATTATCTCTATTTTTCCCTATCCAACTTAATACCTCTAGCGGACACCTTGTGGCTAAGTACCACACCTTCTTATACCCTAATATGGCACTTCTCCTAATTCAATGCCAGGTTCATTTCTTTACACCACTGCAAAACCATGGAAAGATAGTTAAACATGCATCAAAAGAATCTCCAAACATTGCAAAATCATCTATAAAAATTTCCATAGTTTTCTCAATAAAATCATTAAAAATGGCCATTACACACCACTAAAATGTAGTCAATCCATTATACAAACCAAATGGCATTCTCCCAAATATGAATGTGCCATAAGGGCACGTGAAGTTAATTTTCTCTTGGTCTTCTGAATCAATGAGAATTTGATTACATCTGGAATAACTATTTAGAAAGTAATAATAGGCACGTCCCATAAGCCTTTTAAGAATTTGACTGATGTATGACAATGGAAAGTGATCCTTGCGAGTGACCTTGTTAAGCTTCCTATAATTTATGCACACCTTCTACCCAGTAATCATTCTAGTGAGAATTAATTTATTTTGCTCATTTGCAACTATGGTCATCCTACCTTTTTTTGGCACAACTTGCACAAGACTCACCTATGAATTATTAGATATTGGGTAAATAATATCTGCATCTAAGAGCTTTAAAATTTTAGTCCACACCACTTCCTTCATATTAGGATTTAATCTTCTTTGGTGCTCAATGGATGGTTTGTGATCATCCTCTATGAGAACTCTATGCTTTCAAAAGTAAGGACTAATCCCCCCTAATATCACTAATAGTCTATCATATGGCTCTCTTCCATTCTCTTAACTCTCTCAATAATTTTTCTTCTTGCAATTTAGTTAAATGAGTTAAAATAATAATAAGTAAGGCTTGGTTTTCACTAAGAAATGCATACTTTAAATGAAGAGGAAGAGTTTTAGCTCTAAAATTAGAGCCTTTTCAATGGAAGAAGGGGGAAGAGTCTTACCTTGTCCCAATTCCTCAAACCTAAAATTTTGAGATGAAGAATTTGCCTCCAAAAAATGGGATGCACTTGCAATCTCATAATTTTCATGTAATGGTGATACTCATTAAACTAAGCAAGCTTTGAATGGATCTCTATGATGTTCCTTTTGAAATACCTCTTGCACAAACCATTAATCACATCCACACTATTGCAATCTTCAATGGAATAGGATTGTTTTGTTACCTTGAAGACATTAAACTCAATAAATTCTCCCATCACATTTAGAGTGAGTTTGCCTTTCTTCACATCGATTTTGCACTCCCTCCCTCCCCTCCGGTCCCCAAGAATGGTCTTCTAAAAATCAAAGTGTGTTTATATTCTCATCCATGTCTAATATAATGAAATCTATTGAAATGTAGAATCTCCCCACTCGCATGAGAGCATTCTCCACCACTTTATTTGGGTATTTTATAAAGTGATCTACTAATTGCAAAGTAACTGTGGTTGGTTGGATTTCACCAATATTTAATTTCCTGCAAATAGAAAAAGGCATTAGACTACTATTTGCGTGCAAATCATAAAGTGCTTTATCTAATTTGTAATAAAAAATTAGACAAGAAATGGAGAAACTTTTTAAATCCTTAAGCTTGGTGGTAACTTATTTTGAATTATGGCACTACATTCTTTGGAAAGGGCTATTGTCTCATATTACTCCAATTTCCTCTTATTAGACAAATGATCTTTCAAGAATTTTGCATTTGTGCCAAAGCCTCAACAAATGGAATATTGATGTGAAGTTGCTTAAACATCTCTAAAAACTTGGCATATTACTTGTCTAACTTGTGTTTTTATAACCTTTGAGGAAAAGGAATAGACAGATCATATGGTTTCACTAATGTGAACTTCCTTCCCTCATCCTCCTGATCTTCTTTCACGTTATCATTCTCATCCAGACTGAAATTTGGGGATGCCTCCTCAATTTTTAGTTTTGAAATCTTAAGATTTTCAACTGTTTTCAGGGCCATTTTCTCAATCTCGCCCTTGTCCTTACGTGGTGGGGTGGGGGGCAAGTTATCTCCCAGCCATTCTTTAAGTTTAATGCCTTACATTACTCTCTTGGATTAAATCTGATCTTGCTTAGCAATGAACCTTATGTTCTAACATCAAAGTTTTTTGCCAATTTTTAATTTGCCTCTCTAAATTCTTATTGTGTTGCTCTATTTGGTTCACCCTAAACTCAAGCCTTTCTATCTTATCTAGTTTTGTCTATACCTTTTCAAATTTTTAAATCAAGAACTTTTGCATGTCCCAAGGTTCTTTCTTCTCTTATTGATTGTGTTGGTCCATAGGTACACCATTTTGTTGCCTTTATGGAAAACTAGAAGGATGAAAAGGTTTAACTTAAATAGCTTAGTTGCTCTATGAGAAGTTGGGATGATTCCTCTATTAGAGGTTGTAGGTGTTTGAATAATGATTATAGGACTGCCTATTAAAGTTGAAAACATAGTGAACATTTTTAGTAGAATTTTGAGTAAAAGGACTCCTGAATTAGCACTTGGTATTTAAGTGTCCTTTACCACACCATTCACAACTCTTTGATGGTTTATTAATACACTTACTCCATCTAGTTTTTATGCAAAGGAATCCACCTTAGCATTTAACATAGTGTAAGAATCAATGCAATGAATGACTACCCAAAGCCCTTTTTTGATCCCCCTTTCACTTGCCCATTGGCAATTTTTTAAGGTCATCTCTTCAAACAATACATATGTTTCATTGGTTGATTCCCTATAAGTGTATCTCCTGTTAGAGCATCAATAATAATGTGCACCGAATGGTTAAGCCCATTATAGAAGGTTTGAGCTATTAGTCAATCCAACCATGATATGGGCATCTTTTTTGTAACTCCTTAAATCTCTCTCATGCTTCATTTAATGTCTCACTTAGCTTTTGTTGAAAGCTTGCAATTACTTGCCTCAATTGTACTATCTTATCCAATGGGAAATATTTTCCTAAGAAAGCTTTAAAGAGATCACCTAAAGTAGCAAAAGAGTTAGGTACTATAGAATTCTACCACATTTTATCTCTATTAAGGAGAAAAGGAATAACCATAATCTGATTGCATCATCTATTGTCCCATTAATCTTGAAGATTGCATGTATTTTTAAAAAATTAGTGATATAGACATTCATATCCTTTATAGCTTCACCCTTGAATGTGTTTTGTTGCACAATCTGGATAATCATTGGTTTGATTTCAAAATTATTGTTAGTAATGGTTGGTTTTGCAATGTTTGACTGAGCCTCTTATGTTTATGGCATGGTGAATTCTCGCTAATGACGGGTGCGTGCTATATGTAAAAAAACCATTAAGCTGCAAGGGCATAGGTTAGAAGTGATAAAGTGTACTTATGAGTATGGATATCATTCCCATGAGGATCGAGTTTAAGTACTAAGTATCTTGTATCTTATATTATCTAGAGAATTAATAAAGGATGATGAATGAAAGTGCAAACAAAAAAATTTAATCAAACATTAACAGTAATTAGAGATAATCAATAGATGAGAATGGTTAGAGTTCAACTTCACTTGATGACCTTCTATTGGTTTTCCTAATTCTTGTTTAATTGTTTCTTACATCATATGCTACTCTCGAGTCACTAAGGTGACCAATTAATCCTTCTTGAGTAGAAATTAACATATAAGGGTATGTTAACCTAAAGGTTCCTCAATTCAAAAGCTAGACATCATGTAATTATCTTATAACAACAATACTTTATGGATAATAATGGTTTGTTAACGTTCCTCAACTCAATATCAAAATAAAGGAATTGTTAAACGTTTTGTTCTATTAAAAACATCTCTCAATTGTTGATTCACAAAAAAGACAGATTAAGAAAAACCCAATATAAGTCATACTACATCTATTTACAACCCTAACCAAAAAGAGTTTAGTTCATAATGAGATATAAAAAAGAAAAGAAAATAATCAAATCAGCCTTAAGAGTAGTCATAAACTTCTTGATTTCTTTGATTCCTTACACCTTTTTTCCCTTTAACTTTTTAATGACAATCTTCTTGAATGATATTCTTTTCCTTAGGTTAATCCTCCATGCCCTAATTTTGGCTTATTTTCTATTTTAAATAATCCTCAAATAGTTTCATCAAAAGAGGAAGCTTATGGTCCTGCAAAAGGAAGAGAATCCTTAGAATAAGAAATTTGTGATTTTGTCCTTTAATGTAGCGCATGGCCACATGACATGGTCATGTGTCTCAACGATTGACCCATCCTTTTCTAACCTTTCAGTATGCATGACCATGGTTTGAGGCCATACATTTTGGTTTTGCTCTGCCTCTCTTAAGCAACTCAGGTGTATGACCATACTTTGTCATGCCTTTTTCCTTTGTCCCTTAATCTTCATTTTCCTTCTCTTTATCCTACAAAACACTAATAATCATACATTAGGTCTATAGATAGGCAAAATTAAATGGTAATGTTTAAATTTTAGAGGAATTTAACTATAAAAAATATGATGAACATGATACCAAACAAATTCCCCTAAACTTGAACTATTGCTTGTCTTTAAGCAATCTTTTTCTTAACCAATGCACAATTCAACAACTCATATGCTTAGAATTGAGTCTCGTGGTTTCAAAAATAAAATTTATCTCAGCTATAACCATGATTTTCCTTAATCAAACAACTTCACTTATGATAATAACAAGTTCCAAACTATCCATATTCGATTCACAATCAATCAAACATAATAGAGTGCGTGTGTGACCTGGCATAATAGTTCATTCAATATTTTGATCATTTTTCATATTCAAATTAAGAAAAACTCTTCTTTAATTCTTAAGAATTAGATATGACTGCAGATAAAACTAAATCACTCTTCTCCACTAATGTAAAACTTGACAAATTTAAAGATCATGAGGTCTTTTAATAGCTTGTAACGTGGGGCTTGTGTTAAGGCTTATCAAAGAGTGGTCAAGTCCAAGATAAGAGAAAATTTTCTAGGATATTGGCTATGCTAATGATGTGAAGTATGAAGAAACATTTCTTATGCATTACCCATATTCATTCTTTGTTAGGCACCCATGCTACTTTTTTGGTTTCCTTTGGTGGCCTTCTCTTTTATTATTTTGCTCTCTTCCTTTTTCTTTTCTTTTTATCATTTTCTATATATTCTTTTTTTTTTCTTCTTCTTCTTTAGAGGAATGAATGATATATATGTAAGCAAAATATCAATATCAAATTGCCATCCCCAAAACTTGAATTGATCTTTAGGATGCAAAGTGGAGCCCCTTTTCGCTAATTCTTTAAATATATACATATGCACATGAATGACTCAACATATAACTCATCATTATATAACCATATTCTAGCTTTATTTCTTTTAATAGGGAAAGCCAAAAATTTATCAAGCTATATAGTTATAATGAAGGTATTTGTTTAAAAGAAAGAAAAGCTTATTATAATAAAAAATGAGTATTTATTAGGGCTCAAAGGGGCAATAAGGGATAATTCACAAAAGGTGTGGATGGGGAATAATGGGGTAACCAAAGAATGCCTTAATCACTTACTCAAAATTACTAAGTTCTAGGATTTTGTCTCAAAGGTTGATTTAGCAAGTTATAGCATATGTAAAGGTTTCCTCAAGCCCAAAGTGGTATGATTGAAAAAAATCTCATAGAAAAATTCTTATTTAACCAAGTGTGCAAAATTTGTTCTATTGTGTTTTACAAATTTTTTAATAGAAATATGATTGTTAGTCTTAAGATATTAGCATAGTGGAAATTAACCTAACCAATTCCAAACAATGATTATAAAATTTCTTCATCAATTTTTGACTTTAAAACCTTAAACCAAAACTAACCATATTAATTGCTAAAATGACATTAAGCTTCAAAAAGAAATTAGTTATAGACATAAAAGCAAAAATATTATCAAGTGTAGGCATAAGTGTAATGAATAACTGAAGGCAAAAGAATTCAAAAGAATTTTCCCCCAAACTTAAACACCATTGTTCCCAATGATCTAAAAATAAGAAGCAATTAGCAAAAACGGGAGACTTCCCTTTCAAAGGCTTGAAGGAGAATGTCATAAAGTCTATCTTATGCAAACAAGCATAAGGAGCTATACAATATTGAGCCATGAGAAATATTAGAAATAAAAGCCTTATATAATCATAATCATAAGAGTTCAAAGGTCAATTACAAGCACAAATGCCTTTATGGTAATCAAAGCATACAACATTAGAGCATAAAGCTCTTCACAATAAGTGCCAAACACAAAGAGAGCAAAATTGTTCAAACATAACAAAAACCAAGATTAAATAAACTAAATGAAAGTGCATCACAAATATTAAAGAAACATAATAAGGGGTAAGATCGAAAGATCAATCCAACTAGTATGAAGGTGGATGGAAACTAACATCACCAAAGTAGGAGTGGAGGCACCCATCAATATCCTGCATCCTTAAATCTAAATTTGCAAGTTGATGGTGAACATTTTCTTCAAAGGTAGCTTGCCAATAGTCCATGTGTTCCACCCTTGACTCCCTCATTGCCAAAATCTCCTCCAATTTTCCCATAGAAGGTAGAGGCAGAATAGTAGTGGATGGCTCTCCCATAGGCACATCTTGGGGTGGTAGACCTTATTCATCACTCTGTTCTACTTGAGCATCCCTAACTAGCACATTTTTATCACACATTTTCTTAACAATCCCTATCCTCATCATATTTTCATAGGACAAGCAATAGTCACCTTTAGCTTTTGTGACATAAGAAGTCGAGGTAGGGTCATATGCTCATACATAATGGGCAAGAATGGTCACAAACCCACCAACATAAATACCCTTAATATCTCTCTCAGCAACCCTCCCCATATGATGAAAAATCCACCAAGTTGTGTTTATAGGGTGATCCAACTTCATACACAATAAGAATAACAATTCAATTTTGTTTACTAACTCGGTGTTTTCCCCTCTACTCGTTATCAATGATGAGGTTAAAAAAGGTTCTTTAATCTTTGAAACCTTACTAACCCATGCCCTATATGGGGATGTACCACCTAAAGAAACCCAAACTTCTTGATTATCAAAATTCTTAAGAAAATCAATAAACCCACTATTGTGAAGTTGAAAAGCTTTAACAACTTCATTTAAAGAGAGGATATGTGGCTTATTGAGCAATTGAAAAGTAATGGTGTCGAAAAGATGAAGCCTGTCTGTTCTCCTAGATTTAATATCCAAACTAGCAAGGAACTCTAGAGTTAAATCTTTATAAGAAAAAGGTATAAAATCAATAAATTGCTCTCATAAAAAGACTGTAAGGTGCTCTTGAACCTCATCAAGTAATTCCACATTAGCAAAAGCAGCTACATTTATGAATTTGGTAGGGAAAATAGGATGTTTAGAAAGGGTAGCATACCTTAGTTCGTGTTCATCTTTCCCAAAGACCAGAGGAGCACCTGGAGTAGAAACGAAGCTTGAAGAGTTAGGTATATGCTTGGTGGTGGCCTTTTACCACTATCCCAAGATGAAAAACAAGATTGGAGGTTATAGGAAGGTGTTTTGATGGAGTTTTTACAAGGGAAAGGCCAGATTTTGGTTGAGGGTGGAAGTACGCATGTTTGTGCTTAGGGTTTGTCAGAGAAAAGTGGGAAGAAGATGAAGAGCACATAGTTTTTAAAAGGGTTTCTTGAATATTGCACGGTCTTGTTATGCGATCGTGCTATCTAGGTAGTTTCTAGATGGATGGGGCTTTAAAGGAGCATGACGGTGTCACAAGGTTGTGCGATCCTAGCAGGGGCTAGATTGTTGGTGCAACAGAGGCATGGTTGTGTCTTTTGGGGTGGTCAAAACCATGTTCCAACATGTTGTAGACACTACTTTTTATGCCTCGAAAAAATTATACTTAATGATGATAGCTAGCGAAAATTGAGAGCAAGAAATGAGTATGATAACCTAAGTATAGGAAGTGAGTAGAATTTTTATTTCTTTCTTTTCAAATTTTTTTCGAACCCAAAATTCAAAATTCATGGAGGCTCGAGTATATATTCAAGTTTATATATAAAAAAAGATAAAAAGGAAAAAGAAATGAAAAATAAAAAAGAAAAAGATAAAAAGAAACAAATGAAAAAAAGTAAAAAAAAAAAAAAGAGCAAGATGAACAACAAGTGGCCACTAGGGCCATATAAATAGGAAATGTTTGAGAATGTGAAGGCGGCTCATTCATTCATCTATTGGTGCCACACACGGACATAAGCAAAAAAAATAGGGAGAGAGGGAAATGGTTCGAGAGAAAAAAGGAAAGAAAAAAATAGAAAATACGAAAGAAAATATTTCACATTTGATTTAAGCTTAGATATTATTTAGATCTAGCATTCAGTTATTCTTGGATTAGAATATTACAATTTGTTAGCTCCTGAAAAATATATACCTGACAAAAAGACACAACGTCTGAGGGTTCTTTTATTTATTTTCATTCAATATTTGCTTAATACATAATATATTATTTTTTTACTCTCATTTTGATATATTATGGTTGTGTTTGTTAGGTAAGTTAATTTAATATATTAGTGTAAGTATATATTATTGTATTTTCAGTGTGGTATTTTTGATATGTTGTGGTTAAATATTTTTCAGTAAATTAGTTAAATATTTTCATATTTTTAATAAATATTGTTGTATTTTTGGTGTGGTATTTTTGATATATTGTGGTTAAATATTTTTCAGTGAATTAGTCAAATGTTTCTATATTTTTAATATATATTATTATATTTTTGATGTGGTATTTTTGATATATTGTGGTTAAATATTTTTCGGTGAATTAGTTACATGTTTCCATATTTTTAATATATATTATTGTAGTTTTGGTGTGGTATTTTTGATATGTTGTTAAATATTTTTCGGTGAATTAGTTAAATATTTTGGTATTTTTAATATATATTATTATATTTTTGGTGTGGTATTTTTGATATATTGTGGTTGAATATTTTTCGTTAAGTTAGTTAAATATTTTCATATTTTTAATATATATTATTGTATTTTTGGTGTGGTATTTTTGATATGTTGTGGTTAAATATTTTTTCAATGAATTAATTCAATGTTTTTGTATTTTTAATAAATATTATTATATTTTCGGTGCGGTATTTTTAATATATTGTAGTTGAATATTTTTCAGTGAATTAACCAATTGTTTCTCTGCCTTGAATATATATTATTGTATTTTTGGTGTTGCATTTTAATATATATGTTGTGGTTATTTTCGTATTGCATTTTGGTATGTTATTGTTAATTATTCTTTAATAAGTTAGTTAATTATTCTTTATTTCAATGAATATTGTTGTTATTGCTATTATTGTTGTTTTAATTATTTTTTACTCTTTTGTGTAATCATGACTTTTGGAGATTGACCATTGTGTTGGAGGATACACTTATATGCCTTATTCATTCGTTATTTTTATTTTTATTTTGGATGTATTTGTGAATCCCCACTCCCACTTGGCTTGTAAAGTTAATTAATTTTTTTACTGCTACTACATATATATCTGCACCACGTTATTATTTGTCTTGTGATACCTATATTAATTGCACATGTGAAATGATAATAATAAAAATAATAGATAATTAATATGGATAATTTATAAAAATCACAAACAATTAAGTGGAGCACGAACCAATGTTCGGGCAGCTCGCGGTGCCTAACACCTTCCTTAGGCCGAATTCGACTTTGAAGGGGTGATGAGTTAGGTATTTTGCACAGGATTCTAGTTGTTACCCAATTAGTCACACTGGTTGGCGACTCTGATTTTCTCCAAGCTTTACCAATATGTTGCCCTCGGGCCCTCGATGCCTGTACGTAGTGGAATAGTCGCAAGATCCTTGTTCAATGAGGTAGTTCACTGTATTTCCTTGAGCAAGTGTCGATCGAGCATAAAGCAATAAAGCCCTCTCTCATAATGGCGACTCCACTAGGTATAGAGAAGTTGATTTCGTATAATTGTCTTTGATTTTTATATTTTTGTCCATATTTGTAATGTTACATTTTTACATTCACTATACCCATAATGTGCATAAACTACCCTAATTACTAGGTGCTTAAGTTCCACTATTTTTAAGAGAACACCCATGGGAAACACCATACACAAGTCTTGTGCATTTGGGTATATTAAAAGGGTTGCCTTGACCCTAGCATGTGAGAGCCATCTTTATCAGCAAAATTCAGCCAAAGCCCATGTAGTTGCCCTATACCTCTAGATAAGATAACCCTTGATTTGTGTGCCAATTGTGGATGGTTTGAACTTGAAAAATTCAAGGATATGATTTATGTCTCAAACACACTAGTGTGAAAAACTACTGCCCGTATTAGGAAATATGTGTGTCCTTGATATGAATTATTCCTCCAATTTAAAGGTTCGCCATTGTGGATGGTTACCGACATGAGAGGTTGAACACAAAAATTTGGCCACCCCTTAATGGTGGCTAAATTGACCAAATGTCTTGGAAAAATGCCTCAAAATCAATGTGTGTGGGTGATATAAAGGAGAAAGGTTCGCATATGCTTGCTTTTGCCATTTCAACTCAACTATATGCATTCACGCATACACACATACATGCATCATGTTCTATCCCCTTCATTTTGTAGTCATTATAGATCCTAAATCATCTTTAACATGGGGAGTGAAAAAGGGAAGAGGCTAACTCAAAGGAGTCTTAAGACAAGTTTTGAACAAAACTTTAGATCAACCATGGGTGATGTCAATGAATAGTATAATGCTCTAAACCAAATGAAGAAAGAAATGAAGAAAATGATAGAGTTTATGATGAGATAGATGGGAAAATGATTAGAACAGTGAATAGGAGGATTGATCTTTTAGAAAATAGTGACAAGGGGTAATCGCCTACGCATCCTAAACCACTAGCACCTTTACACACAAATATGTCCACCTTTTCAACCCAAAACATCCTCCAAGACGACACTACACCACATAACCAAACAATACCTATTCCACCACCTCAGCCTACACTACATCCCCCATCAAACCTAATTACCCCACCTCAAGTACCTACTATACGAATACATGATAATGACTTTTATGATATGAAAGACTATGAATGTCAAAAGGTAGCCCAGGAAAAGATAGTTTAAAAGGCTGTTGGGGTTTCCATTGATGGTTAGGAAGTAATGGAAGAGATGGCTAAACAGATGGATAAGCTCTAAAAGTTGTTAGAAGCTAAAGGAATGGGTGAAGAGGAAGACTTAAAGGACTTGTCTTTATTCGATGGGGTGGGACTTCAACTGAAGTTTAAAATGCCAGACTTAGTTCAGTTTAATGGGACTCAGGATCCCACAATCCATTTGAAGCAATATGTTACAACTATGAAGGCTATTGGGCTTTCCCATGTACTGATTGTTAAATACTTTGGTCTGTCCCTAGAAAGACGCCCAGTAAAGTGATACCATGATTAGCAGAAAATTGTATGAGAAAATTGGAAGGAGTTGGTCAAGACTTTCAAAAGCCATTACTCACATAATGTACAAATGGATGTGACTTTGAAGGACCTGGAGACAACTAAATAAAAAACTAATGAGTCATTTTCTAATTATCTAAAGAGATAAAAAGAGTTGGTGAGACTGATGAAAAATTGACCGAATGAGAGGGATCAAGTCAGAATGGTTGTGAGGGATGTCTTAATTCTAATAAGTAATTGACCCAGATTTTTGCTTCTTCAAAATTTCAAAGATGATTTAAGTATATAGATGGAAGAAGCCAACTCAAACAATTGATGAAATTATGAAGATTGCATCTTAGTTCCTCATTTACGAGGTTTTCAAGTGGCCAAAATTTATAAAGATTGGATAGATCCTTATGTGGCTTATATGATGAAGAAGATGTCTTTTTCTGCTAGGGATTGGCTTAGGAAAGAATGAAAATGGTCTGCCAAAATTTCCTAAGGATAGACGACAAGGTATGGTCTGGGCTACGATCCAACAAAATGAGAGACATTAACAAATAAGGAAGTAAAAGTGCACTATTGTCAGATTTCTTTTGCAAAGGGGATGAAAAGTTTTAGTATGATGGATACTTGTTGCTGAAAAGTATGTTCCAGGGTTTAAGATCTTTGATGATGTTTGAACTTTGGGGCGACCTCATTGAAGCTGAAGCTTAAGGAAGACCAAGAAATTTCAGACATTGGAAAAGTTGACAAAAAGGTGAAGAACATTGTTGTCACTGGGGAGAGTGGAATGGATGTCTTCGCTACACCTAAGTTGGAGGAAAGAGAGATAAAACTAGATGTGGACCTCTTTGATCTTACAACTTTAGTTAAGAGCATTATTGAGGATGTCCTTGATGTTATGTTTTCTGAGATATTTGAGGACGATAATGTATTTTTGAACAAGTTTAAGTTAATGAATTTCAAATTTTCTTGCTTGTGTGATGTCTCTCCTGATGAAATTATACATGGACTTGGATATCTTATGAGTAGCTTTTGCATTAATTCTATTCAAATAAATGCCTTTAACTTTCGCACTAAAGAAACTCTCAAAATTTAGCCATAGTTGAAGGCGTTACCCTAGATGAACAATGATGTTTTAAGGAGTTGTTAACTAAATATAAAAAGGTCTTTACCTGGACCTATAATGACATGCCTATGGTAGACAATAGTATTGTAGAACTTATAATCCCAACTTGCCCTCATATGAAATTTGTGAAATAGAAATTAAGGTGTCTTAAACTAAAATGGGCTTAATTGGTAAAGGATGAAGTATCTAAACAAATAGTAGCTAAGTTTTTAGAAGTAATCGACTACCCTGAATGGTTGGCTAACATTGTACCTGTGCCGAAAAAGGACAAATTGGCTCAAGTCTGCATTGATTATAGGGACTTGAATAAGGCATGTCCTAAAGATGATTTTCCTCTATCTCATATAAACGTGCTGGTGGATAGCGTAACGACTACTATGATGCATTCCTTTATGGATCGGTTTACTAGGTATAATCATATTCTAATGGATATCATTAATAAGTTGAAGACAATCTTCATCACTAAATGGAGAACTTATTGCTACATAGTTATGCCTTTCAAGTTGAGGAATGTAGGGGCAACTTATTAGAGAATGATCGTAACCTTATTTCATGATCTGATGCACAGAAAGGTGGAAGTTTACGTCGATGACATGATGGTGAAATTAGAAACTAAGAAGGTCATTTCAAAGCACTTAAAAAGTTCCTACATAAAGTTGAAAAATACAATATCATATTAAACCCAAAAAAATGTGTATTTGGGATAACTTCTTGGAAGCACTTGGGACATATTATTAGGTAATAGGGAATTGAGGTCAGCATTGACAAAATAAAGGCTATTCAGGAAATGCCAGCATCGAAGACAAAGAAAAAAGTTTGAGGATTCTTGGAGAGGCTACAATACATCAACAGGTTCATTGCCAAACTTACATTAATGTCTAAGCTAATTTTCAAGTTACTGAGGAAGAATTAACCAGTCATTTGGAATGAACAGTGTTAGGAAGCCTTCAAAAAGGTTTAGAAGTATTTGATGAACCCGCTAAATCTGAAATCATCGAGACTAGAAAAGCCTCTAATTTTATATTTGGCTATTAAAGAAAGATCAATTGGTGCCATGCTTGCTTAGGAAGACGAACCTGGGATTGAACATGCCATTTATTACTTGAGTAAGAAATTGCTCCCATATAAGGAAAAGTACAATCAAATAGGCAAGACATGTGTGGCTATGATTTGGGCAATGAGGAAACTATGACATTACTTTTAGTCTTATAAGGTACAAGTGATGTCACAAATGGATCCTCTCAAGTATTCATATAGGGCCCATTCATTAATTGGTAAGCTAGCCAAATAGTTAGTTCTATTATCAAAATTTGATATCATCTATGTGACTAAAAAGGTAATCAAACGGAGGGCAATTGCTGAGTTTTTAGCATAACATCTAATTATAGAAGACGAGCCATGGGAATTGGAGTTTCTAGATAAGGGCTTATAAGCAATATAAATGTAGGAATGGCAGATATACTTTGACGATGCAACCATTAAGAGGGGAGTAAGTGCTGGGGTCATTTTAGTATCACCAAAAGGTGAAATGTTTCTAATGGGTAAGAAGCTTGACTTCAAGGTCACCAATAATATGACAAAATATGAAGCATGTATATTTGGGCTATAAACTCTTATGTCAATGGGGGTTTAAAGAAGTTGAAGTTTACGAGGATTCAATGTTAGTTATCTTTCAAGTCATAGAGGAATGAGATATAAAGGAGGAGAAGTTCAGGCCATATTTGGATTATTTGAAGGTGGTGAGACAAAGTTTTAGCAAATGTACTTTCATACATCTACCTAGGGAGGAAAATCAGTTAACAAATGCTTGGTTACTTTGATGTCAATTCGGGAAAGGCCAGACAAAGTTTCTCTAAAATCACTAGTGATCACTAGATTCAAGAAACCTTGTTACATCAAAAGACAGGTGATGCAAGAAGAAAATGATGAGAAAGCATGGTATTCTGACATATAAAGGTACCTGAAAAATTGAGAATATCCTAAAGGAGTAGAAAAGAAGGACTAAGAGATAATAATGAGACTAGCTTTGTAATTCTCCACTTTTGAAGTAGATTTGTATAATAGAATGCCTGATGGTACGCAGTTAAGATGTCTGTTAGAGAAAAAAGTATAACAAGTCATGGAAGAAGTACATGCAAGTACATGTAGGCCTCACATGAACATGATAGATCTAACCAAAAAGATAATTAGGCAGGGATACTTCCAACTCATGATATAGAAGGATTGCATTAAGTTGGTAAGGACATGTCACAAATGTTAGGTGCATGGGAATCTTAATCATCTGCCCCTAATTGAGTTATAGACTTTGATCTCTCTGTGACCAATCACAGCTTGGGGATCGACATCATTGATGAAATTAAGCCCGCTGTAACTAGAGATTAGAAGTACATTATAGTTACAATTAACTACTTTTCAAAGTGGATCGAGGTAGAGGCTTATGGTAAATTAGGGGTAAAACAAAAAACCAAATTCATTGAGAGAAACATCATTTACAGATATGGAATTTCACATCAAGTAGTGATAGATAATAGAGTGCACTTCCAAATTGAGACCCAGGATTTGCTACAGAAATACGACATCTACCATCACAAGTTTTCTCCTTATAGACCATAGGCTAATGGCGTGGTGGAGGCAACCAATAAAAATATTAAAAGTATCCTAACCAAGATGGTTGAGACATGCAAAAACTAGTTTGATAAGTTAACATTCACCTTGTAGGGGTAAAAAACCACTGCAAGGACATCGACTAGGGTAACTCCTTACTCTTTAGTTTATGGCATAGAGGTCGTACTCTCTTACAAGGATAAAGTTCAATCCCTTCGAGTGGTATTGCAATCAAAGATTCTCGAGTGTTAATAGGCTCAAAATAGATATGAACAACTAGCTTTATTGGATGAGAAAAGGTTGAAGGCCTTGTATCATTAAAAGTTATATAAAAAATGAATTGCATGAGCCTACAATAAAAGAGTCAAACTGGAAAAAATCAGTGTTGGAGACTTAGTTTTAAAAGTTACTAGATCACAGGCATTCAATCTGAGGAGTAAATTCAAGCCAAACCGGGAAGGACGATTTCTAGTAAAAAAACATTTTCTCTTGAGGTACAACAAAACTATTTGACATGGAGGATAATGAGTTTGTTGAAGCAGTCAATCTAGATTGCTTGAAGAAATATTTTATGTAAAATTTTTTATGGAGAAATGAGGCATTGGATTTTCCAGTTTATACTGTTATCAACTTGATGTTAAATGTGATAAATAAAACTGCTAAGAGATTCATCCAAACAATAGTCTACCTATTGAACAACAACACACAATGAACATACTTATGGCATAAAAGTCCTAACCATTATACCATATTTCAAACTTCACACCAACACAGCAAGGATCATTATTCACTGTGTTAGAACAAACATGTGGCCTATGTCATAAGCCAAAAAACTGGCTATAATAAGGTTAGTCTTTAGCATCAGGTCTGTGGAAGGAACTTTCTCCTCTCTTCCTCTGCAAAACTTACTGATAAAACTTACAAGCAATAATATATCTTTTAGTAGGGTCTGTTATTTCTTCATGGATTCGGACCCATTTCTTGTAGTTCTCATCAATTATGGTGCTAGCAGGAGGACCATCTTGATGGTGTAAACACAGCATTGTGACCATGTATTCCAAACTTTATCTACAAATAGCTGAGTGATTGGGCTACCATCAAATTGTAGCGAAAAGTCTAAAGTCTTTTGTTCAAGACTATACTGACGACATAGGTGACTCGAAAAGTAGTACGATGTTATGTGAAAGCCTAGGAAAGCAACACCGGTTGTATATGTTTAGAAGGTAATGTGAGTCAGCCTCTACTAAGGACTCATCCATCTGATGTCAAAATCAGCCATGTCTATGAACTAGTCCAATCGTGAATATTCACCAAAAACATTATCGAGGTATGTGATTTTGTGGGATTGGTAATGATAAAGCTCATATATGAAAAGACTTACATTTAGATTATCCAACAAGCACGGTTTCTCTTATAGCCACATCCACATGAGAAAGGAGAACATGAGAATGATGAATTCAAAGAAGAAAAGGAGAAGGGAAAGAATTATCTCATTACTTGAAGCAATAGGGGACTTCCAGTAAACACAACACTTTTGCCTCCCCTAACTTGGTCTAAGCCAACCATGGTGTCCGTTAGCTACATGGGAACATGCATTTTTCCCTCCTTCCTATCACCCAAATTAGCTAAATATACATTTGGAAACTCTCAATCACCAATAAGAATTATGCTAATAAGCAATAGTTGAGTATCTTACACCACTAAGCCATAGGTTTATCTCTTTTTTCACAAACTTCAATCAAATTCTCCATCAGGATCTCTCCATCACTTATAACAAATTCAACATCCCTGTGAGTCATGTCAAACAAGGCCTTATTTTTTTGACAGCCAGATAATTAATCTCAAGCAAGACAAGCCGATCAATAACAGTAGCGATTACCTCTAACAACATGGTGAATTCCTCATAAAAGGGGTATAATTCCTGCTCTGAGAAATGAAAAACATGGTCATTGGGATCTTAAAATGACATAGCATCTTTGAGTAATGAGAAATCAAGAGGCATATTAGGAAGGTACTTCAAGGTTTTTAAACTGGGCCAACTCATGGTTGACCATTCCTATCCGAAAAAGGTCCTCATGAGCCATTTAATATGCCTTTAGGTCACTTCGGCCATGGTAGAGTATTAGAGAGCACTGAGTGATAATAAATCATTTGGTTCTAGTTAGGAGTTTATCTTTGTAGATGTTAGAATCACAAAGTGTACAAAGAATTATAAAGGAGGAAAAAAAGTTGAAGTGTCAAAATAATTTTTTTTTGCATATGAGACAAGTGGCAGATGAGGTGTATAGAGGGAGAAAAAAAGCTAATGTGTCACAATAATTTTTTTTGTATACGTGACAAGTGGCGAATGAGGTGTACAAAAGAGTAAAAAAGCATGACGCGTTGTGATAATCAATTTTGTATATAAGACAAGTAAAGGTAAAGTCATGCAGGTGGAATAAAGGAGAAGCATTCTTGCATGTAAGACATATGGTAAGGAAAAATGAGTTCCTTAGTGATGACATTCTTCAAATATGCTCTCTAACTTAATAACCCACATGGTTGCTCTCTAACTTAATAACCCACATGGTTTGGGCATTTCATGTCATGCATGCATATTTATTTTGTTACTTAGTCTCGCTTGTAACATAATATTTTTTAAGAGTATGATGCATCGCTGTGTATTGACCTTAGCATCCTCTATGAGCTCTTCTCATACTTCGACTCACTTGCAACAATGCAAAAAATAGGTAATGTATCAAACTAAATGAGTGCTAAAGAACTGACATCAATTACATTTGCATGTTTTTACCATGACAGATAAGGAAGAACTTAAGATGAAGATTAGAAATCTTGTTGACCTATCAATGATCCAGGATGTCAATTAAGCCTTAGTATAAAAGAAAGGGTGAGATGCAAAAAAAACAAGGGAGTGAAAAGACGAAAATAGAGAGAAAAGGAAAAAATGAAAATAAAAAATTGAAAAGGAGAAAAGAAAAGAAAATTAAGGAAAATAGAAATGGAAAACTTAGAGGAAAAAAGCTAAAGTTGAATCCAAGATTGCAAAGACAGTTACAATAATAAGACAAAAGATGATGAAGAAAAGATCAACAAATTGACAGTTAGAATATTTGCTAATAGAACATTATCAATAAAGGAGGACATTGTCAGAGTAATAGATTTGCAAGAAAAAGGAAAATTACCAAAGTCAAAGGTTGACCGACTTGAGTCCACCTTAACATTTGATGAAATTTTTTATGATGACAAGTCCACGATGAAAAGGAAAAGCGACATGAAGTGATACTTTACCAAGATCAATCCCAACAGGTAAAACCCATAATGATAATAATAAAAAAAAGGCTTGTTGAGTTGAAAACCTAAAAGGGAGACTCAGGCCAAGTTAGAGCACAAAAGAAAGAAAAGAAGGAAAAGAGAAAAAAGAAAGAAAAGAATGAGAAGAAAAAGAGAGGGCTCGCTGAGTTGAAAACCTAAAAGGTCGACTCAAGCAAAAGTTAGAGCATAAAAGAAAAAAAAAAGGAAAAGAGAAAAAAAAAGAAATAAAAGAATGAGAAGAAAAAAAGAATGCTCGTTGAGTTGAAAACCTGAAAAGGCGACTCAAACAAAAGTTAGAGCACAAAACAAAAAAGAAGGAAAAAAGAAGAAAAAAAGAAAGAAAAGAATAAGAAAAAAGAGAAAGGGCTCACTGAGTTGAAACCACAAAAGGGCGACTTAGGCAAAAGTTAGAGCACAAAAGAAAAAAAAGAAAGAAAAAATGAAAAAAAAAAGTGGGAGAACAAAAAAAAAAGTTTCAGTCATAAGTGAAAGCCTTAGTGATAGTATAACTACTAAGGGGGCAAAACTGATAGAAGAATCCAACTGAAAGAGACATCAGTAGAAGCCTTGGTGACATCGAAGCTATCAAGGAGGACAAAGTCCACCATAATACAATTCTTACTGTAAAGAGACCTCAATAGAAGCCTTGGAGATAATAAAATTGCTAAGGAGGATGAAGTCCTCCACAATTCAAATTCTATTATAAAGAGACCTTAGTAGAAGCCTTGGCGACAATGAAGCTGCCAAGGAGGACAAAGTCCACCATAATTTAGATCCTACTATAAAGAGACCTCAGTAAAAGCCTTGGTGATAACAAAGCTACTGAGAAGGATGAAATCCACCACATTCAAATTCTACTGTAAAAAGACCTCAATAGAAGCCTTGGTGACAATGAAGTTACTACAGAGGATGAAGTCCACCATAATTTAGATCCTATTATAAAGAGACCTCAATAGAAGCCTTGGTGACAATGTAACTGTGGAGGAGTATGAAGTCCATTAGAATTCAGATCCTATTCAGTAGAAGTCTTGGTATAGCAAAGCTGCCTAGAAGGATGCAGTCCACCACAATTCAAATTATATTATAAAAGAGACCTTAATGGAAGCCTCAGTGACAACAAAGCTGCCAAGGAGGACGAAGTCCTTTAAAGTTTAAATCCTACTATAAAAGATCATAGAAGAAGCCTTGGTGACAGTGAAACTGCCATGGAATACGAAGTCCACATAGTTCTTGTAAAGAGACCTCAATGGAAGCCTTGGTGATAGTGAAGCTATAAAGGAAGATGTAGTGCATTGGAGATCATTCTACTATAAAGATACCTCAGTAGAAACTTTGATAGCTATGAGAAAGACAAAATTCACACGTTTCATTATGTTAGACTTCAACAGAAGTCCTAGTATGTGCTTTGACAAGACTACTAGGACAAATCAAAGACATCTAAGGTAAATTTATATAATGTTTACTTTATGTTTTGTTACATTTCTCATTCATCTTGCATTCATTCAGATTGCAACAAAGCAAGGGCCAAACTATAGACACTACATTTTGCAACCCAGAAAATTATGACCCAATGATGATAGGTAACCAAAATTGGAATCGAGAAATGAGTATGATAACCCAAGTATAGAGAGTGGGTAGAATTTTTATTTCTTTCTTTTAAAATTTTCCTCGTACTCAAAATCCAAAATTCATGGAGGCCCAAGTATATAATCAAGTCTATATATTAAAAAAGAGAAAAAAAATGAAAAAAGAAAAAGGAAAAGGAAAAGGAAAAAAATAAACAAAAGAAAAAATGAAAAAGAAATGAAAAAAGTTTAAAATAGGCAAAAAATAAAAAAAAAATAGAGAGAAAGATAAACAACAAGTAGCCACTAGGGCCACATGTGAGAGGGAAGGGACAAAACCCTTCCCTCCACATTTTCTATAAATAGGAAATGTTTGAGAATGTGAAGGGAGGTTCAATCATTCTGCACTTGACGTCGCACATAGACAGAAGCAAAAAAATAAAGAGAGAGAAATGGTCTGAGAAAAAAGGAGAGGAAAAAAAATTGAAAATATGGGAAGAAATATTTCACATTTGATTCAAGTTTAGATATTATTTGGATCTACCATTCACTTATTCTTGGATTAGAATATCACATTTCTTTGGCTCCTGCAAAATATATACCCGACAAAAATGTATAACATCTGAGGGTCATTGTATTTATTTTCATTCAATAGTAGTTCAATACATAATATTATTTTCTTTTATTTTCATTTTGATATTGTGGTTGTGTTTGTGTCGCAAGTTAATTTAATATATTACTGTTAGTATATATTATTGTACTTTTGGTGTGGTATTTTTGATATGTTGTGGTTAAATATTATTTAGTAAATTTGTTATATTTCAATATTTTTAATATCTATTATTATATTTTTGGTGTGGTATTTTTCATATATTGTGGTTAAATATTTTTCAGTGAATTGATTAAATATTTTAATATTTTTAATATATATCGTTGTATTTTTTGTGTGGCATTTTTGTTATGTTGTGGTTAAATATTTTTCGATGAATTAGTTAAATGTTTATGTATTTTTAATATGTTGTGGTTGAATATTTTTGGTGAATTAGTTAAATATTTCTATATTTTCAATATATATTATTGTATTTGTGGTGTGTTGTTTTTGATATGTTGTGGTTGAATATTTCATATTTTTAATATATATTATTATATTTTTGGTGTGGTATTTTGATATGTTGTGGTTAAATATTTTTCAGTGAATTAGTTAAATATTTTCATATTTTTTAAAATATATTATTGTATTTTCGATGTGGTATTTTTTTATATGGTGTGGTTGAATATTTTTCAGTGAATTTATTGTGGTCATTTTCGTGTTACATTTTGGCATGTTATTGTTAATTGTTCTTTTAGTAAGTTAGTTAATTACTCTTTATTTTCATGAATATTGTTGTTATTCCAATTATTATTTTTTACTCTTTTTGTAATCATGACATTTAGAGACTAACCCTTATATTGCATGATACACTTATTATGCCTTGTTTATTCCTTATTTTTATTTTCATTTTTATTTTGGATGTATTTGTGAATCCTCCACTCCTACTTGACCTGTAAAATTAATTAATTCTTTTACTGTTGTTGCATAGATATCTATACCACGTTTATTTTGTTTTGCAATCCCTATATTAATTGGGCGTGTGAAATTGATAGTAATAAAAATAATAGATAATTAATATAGACAATTTATAAAATTACTAACAATTGAGTGGAGGCTGAACCAATGTCCAGTCGGCCTAATGTGCTTAACACCTTCCTCGGGCCGTACCTAACTTCCAAACCCGACTATAAAGGGGTGACAAGTTGGGTATTCTACACAGGATTCTAGCTATTACTTAATTAATCTCAATCACATTGGGTGGCGACTCTGATTTTCTCTAGTTTTAGCAATGTATTGTTCCATAGACCCCTAGGCACTTGATGCTCGTACGTAGTGGAATAGTTGTAAGATCCTCGTTTAATGAGGCACTCCATGGATTTTTCTCGTGGCAATTTCGACAAGCATTGAGCGATAGAACCTTCCTTCACACACACACAACTATGTTAGGAGGCCATATTATATCATTTTCTTTTGGTCAAAAGCCTTCTTGTGATGCATGGCCATGTCTTTAGGTTGTGTGATCTCCTAAAAGTTTGTTTTAAAAGGATTGATAATCCTAATGACACTAGGACTTACCCCTAGGCCCATATACTTGCTTTAACACAAAGAATAATACAAAACATAAGAAAACAAGCCAAATTCATGCCTAACACAATGACAACATGATAACATAAGAATTAAAATGAGAAGTGATCCAAAACATGAAAGAATACTTACCCAAACTTATTTTGAAGCTTTACATATTGAGTTCCTTGAGTTGAATCCCTACAAGACAAAAGAGGACATTAAAAAAAGAGCAATGAAAAGATAAAAATAGAACATATAAAAGACAATAATGATAAAATATGGGGAATTGCCCCTAAGAACATGCTAGTTTAAAGTCTCTAGCTTGACCCTTGTGCTTGGCTTCTATATGGATACATGCGGGAGATAGAGAGCCTCCCCCTTTTGTGTAGTCTTCTCTTCATAATATGGCTTCAAGCAATGTCTATTGACTTTAAAGAGTTCACCTTTAAAGTTTGCGATTTCAATGGCACCATGAGGATAGACTTTGACTATGACAACTGGTCCTGACCAACTTCAATTTGCCAAAAAAAAAAAAAAAGCAATCTTGGGTTAAAGAGTAACACCTTTTATCCTTCCTTGAACTTTTTTTCAAAGGTGACTATTGTGCCACCATTTATTCTTTTCCTTATGATTTGATTATTTTCATAGGCCTAAAGGCGTAGGAATTTAAGTTCATTAAGTTGAAGTTTCCTCTTTTTACTAGCAAGATGTAAATCAAATTTTAGAAATTTTATTGCCTAATAAGCACGATGCTTATAATTTAACTAACAAGTGGCAAGCTTTCCCAAACACCAAATGATAAGTAATGGTACCAATCAACATATTGAAAGTGGTTGTATATGCCTAAAGTGCATTAAGAAGTTTCAAAGACCAATACTTCCTTGAAGAGTTGACCGTCTTTTCTAGAATATGCTTGATTGCCTATTTAACACCTTTACTTGACCACTCATTTAAGGATGGTAAGGCATTGTAATCTTGTAAGTTACCTTATACTTCTTTAGTAAGGATCAAATTATCGATTACAAAAGTATGATCCTTCATCACTAATAATTGCACGTGGGGCGCTAAAGGTTGTAAGATATATTTCTTTAAGAAATGAACCATCAATTTGGCATCATTTGTAGGGGTAGCTATTGCTTCAACCCATTGGGAGACATAATCAACCACCACTAAGATGTATCAGTTACTAAAGGACTTTGGAAATGGCCCCATAAAGTCGATTCCTTAAATGTTAAAAAGCTCTATGTTAATCATGGAGTTCAAGAGCATCTCATTCCTTTTTGAGATATTATTTGTTCTTTGACACCCATCACAAGACTTAACAAAAGCAAAAGAGTCAATAAATAAAAATGGCCAAAAGAATCCACTTTGTAATACCTTAACCACACTAATAGATGGACCAAAATGTGCTTTACATCCTCATGTATAACAATAGAGTAGAATATCTCCCATCTCCTCTTCTGGTACACACCTTTTTATAATCCCATTGACACATTCTTTAAATAAATAAGGTTTTTCTCATAAATAAAAGTTCATTTTATGGTACTTGATGTATTGTACTTGGGCATAAAATCTCATCTAAGGGCATTGAAGTAGACTGGGTAAAGATCGAGGTCATAGAAAAACTACCTCTTACAATATTCGTGAAGGGCATAAGGAGTTTTTTATGCCATGCAAGGTTTTATTGGCGTTTCATAAAAAATTTTTAAACCCCATTGTGATCTTTTAGCTAAAGATGTTCCTTTTGCCTAGCCTAATGATTGTTTGAATGCTTTCATAGATTGAAAAAGGAACTTACTTTCGCACTAATCATGATAAAGCCAGATTGGTCCTTGTCGTTTGAGTTAATGTGTGATACAGGTGACTAAATTGTTGGACCTATTTTGGGGCAAAGGAAAGACAAGACAATAAACTTTATGTTATTTATTATGCAAGCTGGACCCTTAACGATGCCTAACTCAACTATGCCATTACGAAAAAAAAACTTTTAGCTATATTGTTTGCTTTTGAAAAATTTTGAACTTATTTGCTTGGTGCTAAAATAATTGTTTATACAAACCATACAACTATTTGATATTTGTTCACTAAGAAGGATGCAAAATCAAGGCTCATGAGGTGGATTCTATTACACCAAGACTTTGACCTAGAGATTAAAGATAAGAAAGGTATGAAGAATTTGGTTGTCAATCATCTCTCTTGCCTAGACCATATACATGATGAATAGGTAAGTATTCCCGTTAATGAGACTTTCTTGGATAAACAACTCTTCCTTTTAGAAGCTCTCCAAACTCTATGGTATGCGAATTTTGTTAACTATTTGGTAAGTAACATTATTCCCTATGATTTTAATTGCCACCAAAAGAAATAATTTTTACATAATGTTAAATTCTCCTAATTTAGCATGAGATTGGTTTCTTCACATTTTTCCAAGACCCTATCAAGCTTAGCCAAACAAGCATCAAAAGAATCACAAAAAATAGAGCAATCATTTATGAATATTTCCATCATTCTTTCCACCATTTTGAAAAATATGGTCGTTATGCATCTTTGGAAAGTGGTCGGTGCATTGCATAGCCCAAAAGGCATATGCCTATAACTAAAAGTATCATATAGGCATGTGAATGTTATCTTATCTTAATCTTCTAGTGTTATTTGAATTCAGTAGTAACCCGAGTACCCATGTAGGAAGCAATAGTACATGGGCCCTATGAGTCTTTCCAACATTTGGTCAATAAAAGGTTAAAAAACAAAATGATCTTAATGAGTCGCCAAATTTAACTTCCTATAGTCAATGCACACTCTCCACCTCATCACGGTCCTAATAGGTATAATGTTGAAGTATGACTTTAGGTGCAACTTGAAGAAGTCAAAAGTTAGTTTGAAATAAAATCTTTTAAGTTCATTTTTGTTAAGCTGGTTTGATATTTTTGTAGCAAATTTTATGTAATTTAGTTGTCTTTTTCTATTTAAACATTGCTTAAAATGCTCAATAAAATTATCTCAAATTTTAAATCAAATATTCTTCATACCCTTTGTTCTTGTATTGCTAAATTATCTAACAGTGATATCATAACAAGTTGATCTCTTGAGGGACCTGTGTGATTGAACAAAATGAATTTAGGAAGTTCTTTCGCTGCCATTGAATCACTAGTTGTTTATTACGCAAATTATCAAATATGGCATATTAAAATGTAAGCCTATCTTAATGCTAATGATCTGTGGGAAGTAACTAAAGAAGATTACCAAGTTCTTTCCTTGCTAAACAATGCAACTGTTGCATAAATCAAAAGTCACAAGCAGAAGAGGCAATAAAAGTCAAAAGCAAGATCAAGCTTATTCATGGTTGTCACACCCGTTATGTTCAATAGAATCATTATGCTAAAAATAACTAACGAAATTTGGGAATTTTTGAAGCAAGAATATAAAAGAAGTGATAAGATTAAAGGATTGCAAGTGCTAAATCTGATTTAAGAATTTGAGTTGCAAAGTATGAAAGAATAAAAAACAATTAGAGATTATGTGGACATACTTTTCATTTTGCTAATAAAGTAAGACTTCTTGGTTCTATTTTTTTATTGTAGAATTGTTCAAAAAATTCTTGTTATAATTCAAAAGAAATTTGAGGCTATAATTTCTTTTTTAGAAAAATCAAAAGATCTGTTAAACATCACATTAACAGAAGTTTTAAATGCACTAAAGGCTCAGGAACAAAGAAGACTCATGAGGCAAGAAGGATATGAGGAAGGTGCTTCGTTGGCCAAATCTTAGAATTATCATGATAGGAATAAGAACAATTTTTGCCCTTATTGTAAGAAAAAAAACCATCCATTGAATAAGTTTTAATGGAGACCTGATGCATAATGCAATAAGTGTGGTGAGTTAAGGCATATTGAGAGGATTTGTAAGTCTTAACAATAACAAAATGAAGTAAAAACTATAGTAGAATAGCCTCAATAAGAGGAGTTATTTGCAGTATCATGCTTTATCATTTCAAGCTCCATAGAAAGCTGGCTAATAGACAGTGGTTGTACAAACCAAATGACTAATGATCAATAACTATTCAAAGAACTTGACGTAACCTTCGTCTCCAAAGTTAAAATTGAAAATGGAGCATATATAACAATAAAAGGTAAAGGAACTATCACAATTGAAGGCTACACAGGTTTGAAATTGATCTTTGATGTCTTATACGTTCTTGAAATTGAACAAAATTTATTAAGTATTGGACAGTTACTGGAAAAAAGATTACAAAGTTTTATTTGAAGACAAAAATTGCATGATCAATAATGCAAAAGATAGGGAATTATTTAGAGTTCAAATGATAGACAAAATTTATGCCTGAAACTTGATAGAAAAAGAGATGTTAACTCTCAATATGGCAAACAAATGAAGTTATTTTTTCCAAAGAAGAAAGTAAAGAAAGCATCACACAAGCTGAAATTGGCGAAAATTGATGCAGAATGGTCTTAATCAACAAGAAGATGCAAAAGTACCCACAATTCTCCTTCCAATTTCCATCTTCCTCAACTTTGAAGTTATGGGTCAAAAAGAATGATAAAAATAAAGGCATGGAGTATGCAGCACCAAAAGCCAAAGAGAAGTGTTGAAGTAGGACTTTAGGTGTTACTTGGGGAAGTTAAAAATTAGTTTGAAATCAAATCTTTTAAGATCATTTTTTTAGACTGATTTTATATTTTTGTAGCATATTTTCTACAATTCAGTCGTGTCTTTTGCTATTTAAACATTTTAAATGCTTAATAAAATTATCTCAAATTCTACAACCAAATATTCTTCATATCCTTTGTTCTTGTATTACTAAATTATCTAATAATAAGCTCATTGTTATCATTGGTCACAATCGTCATCCCCTATTTTTTAAGAACTACTTGAACCAGACTAATCCATGGGTTATCTGTGATAAAGTAGATGATCCCTGCATCTAGCAATCTCACCACTTATTTCCTAACTACCCTTTTCATATTTAAGCCTCCTTTGATGTTCTATAGTGGGTTTATGATTGTCCTCTATTAAAATTTTATGCATGCAAAGTGTAGGACTAATCCCCTTAATGTCTATTATGGTCCATCCTATGGTTTTAATCCTATTTCTAAACATGGTTTTTTCTCTTGTGTGTGGGTGAGCTCATTGAAGACAATAACTGAAAGGATATTATCATTCCCCAAGAATGCATACCCAAGGTGAGGAGTAAAGGTTTAAGTTTAATTTAGGAAGTTTAAGAATGGAAGGTGGGGTTACCTCAAGGTATTTCTCATAGTCTAAAGGCTCAAAAAGAGAAGAAGAGGAAGAATTATCACATACCTTAAGAATTGGGGTACTTACCTTTTTGGCATCTTCCTCTTTCTCTTTCTTTACTCTTACCATGGCCACTCTTTCTAATTTTAGAGCTCCTTCATTTTTTAAAAGATTTCTTTAGTACACTCTTTAAAGATATCAATCCTCAAACACCGTTCATCCTCTATAGGCTTTTTTTTATTACCTTGTACATGTTCAAAACCACTTCTTTATCTCCTACTCATAGGGTAAATGCTCCTTCTCAAACATCAACCAAAGCACCACCAATCAGAAGGAATGGTCATCCTAAAAGAAAAGGAATATCTTTATCGACTTCCATATTAAGAACCATAAAATCCACTATGATTATGAACTTATCTACTTTGATGAGCACATCCTCCACTATGTTTTTTAGATAAATGATTGAGTGGTTCACTAATTGGAGAGAAATCTTAGTGAGCTTCATCTCGCTAATACCTAATTTCTTAAAAACAAAGGCATTAGATTTATGCTAGAGCCTAAATCACAAAGAGCTTTTTCAAAAGAAACATGATAAGGTATAGTTAAATTCCTTAGATCTCCTCTTTTTGAAGGCAATTTGTTAAAGAGGATGGCACTACACTCTATGGTCAAAGTGACTCTGTAACATTCCTCTAACTTGCTTTTCTTTGATAACACATCCTTCATAAATTTTACATATTTTGGCATTTGGACAAAGTTCCTCCATAAAATACATGTTGATTTGGATCTTTTTTTATCATATCCAAGAATTTTTCAAATTGCTTATCCATCGAGGTCTTGAAGGAAAAGGAATGGGAGGGACATATAGTTTGACATTTTCCTTAGACTTGTCTTCTTTTATGGGTTCTTCTTCTTTATCTACCTTGCCCTCTTCTTTTATCTCTTCCTCTTTCTTTTGTTGAAATATATTACCACTCCTTAAAGTGATGGCTTTTACTTTGTCTTTTGGGTTGGTTTCGAAATTGCTAGGTAAGGCACAATGGGATCTAGAACTAAGGGCATTGGCTATTTATCCCAATTGGACCTCAAGGTTATGGATTGAAAAAAGTGATTTTTATTAGCTTGGTCTATTTTAGCCTCAAGTCTTCTTATATTCTCTTTATGATGATCAAATTTAGCCATGAATTTTTCCAAGATACTTTCCAAGTTTGGTTTCTTTTCTTAAGGTTGGTAGTTTAATGGTGGGGGTTAAAAACCAGGTGGTGATACTTAGCTTTTAGGGTTAAATGTACTTGTTGGACTAAGTTGATCTAACCTAAGTCATGAACCTCTTTTGATCTTGACAATAGAGATTGATCAATTCTAATGATTTCATTAAGTGTTGTTTTGTAGATTATAAGTTAGATTTTGACATTGGAAGTTAGATGGAGTCCAAATCTCTAACCTTGTAAAGTTCACTCTAATTTGAGGTGAGTATATTGGAAATTGCGACCGCAAATAAGTCACAAGGAAGGATGAAGGTAGGACAGAGAAATTTGAGAATAATTTCACTATCGTGGCATAGCCAAAGTTGGGAAAGCCTTAGTCACATAAGAATTTGCGGTGTGTGTCTCGCCTTAGTCGCGACTGTGACTTTCATAGTGACAAAGGAGGGAACCAAAGCCACAACCATAGCTTGTCAAGTGTCGCAGTTATCTGTTGAAGATCAAAAATTGCAAGGGCAAAAGTGTGTTCATGATCGCAACTCAAGCAGTTAAAGTTTGCTCTTCAAGTAGAGGAATTTAGGGTCTCAGTCAAGCCCAAGGCATTGATATCTCACGACTGTGACTTTTGAGAGTGATTAGAACACAATGGCTATATTATCCTGGATGACCAACGAAAAGCTGACATATGGACAAGCCATTACACACAAATCGGATTTTCAGCTGAAATTGGAAATTAGCAATCGTGAAAAGTTAGTAGCAACCGCGACTTCAGCCTGACAAGCATTTAATGCCGACTCTACCCAACACATTTTTTAGATTTGTTAATAGTTTTAGTCTAACGTCTCTTTGGTGGATATGAGCTATAAATACTCTACCAAACATATGTAAAAAAAAGAGAATTCATTAATTTGTAGCCAAACTCTTGCAAATTTGCTACTCATTTTTCAATTCTTCTTTATGCTTTAAGTGATTGTTTGGTGTGAGTAATAAACACCATTGTAAGAGGTTTTAGTGTGAGCCTTAAAAACATTTGTGAGAGGTTTTAAGTGTGAGCCTTGAAAACACTTGTAAGAGGTTTTTGTGTGAGCTTAGAAAACATAAGTTGTAAAAGTTTGGTATGGGCTTGAACACACCATTTGAGTTGAGTGCAATACCCAATTGTAGAGAATTGGAGAGTAGACGTAGGGTTAGTTAACACCCAAACCACTATAAACACTTGTGTTGATTTCTCTCTTCTTCTACTCAACTTCTTAACCACCTTATCATTCATTTTATTTTTTAATTGAACACCAATTCAACCCCCTTCTTGGTACATAAGCCAACAAGTGGTATCAAAGCCAAGTCTCATAAGCAAACCTTAATTGGGTAAGTAAAGATCATGGCACAAGAAGGAATCCACTCACACCTCAAGCCTTACTTTGATGGAGCTGACTATACTCATTGGAAGTAGAGGATAGAGATCTATCTTGATACAGATGTGGTGGATCTTTAGGATATTGTGGTTAAAGAATGGAAGCCACACACTAAAGTGGTGGATGGGAATGAACAACTCATTCCTAGAGAAGAGTGGGTTAAAGCATATAGAAGATCAAATGGCAAGAACGAGAGAGCCATAACAATTCTTTTAAGCTCTCTCTCAAAAGAAGAGATTAGAAGAGTACAACATTGTCAAACAGCCCATGGGATATGGAAAGCGTTGGAAAACTATTACGAAGGCACCACCTTGGTGAAATCTAGCCTGCTAAAAATGTATGTGATGGAATGGGAGTTATTCATGATGAAGGAGGATGAGAGCATCACTGACATGACCAATAGACTCCTAGCAATCGTCACCAACATGAAGAAGTTTGGCAAGATTCTCATAAATCATACGGTAAACTCCAAAATTTTAAAGTTTACCTCTAGAAAAGTTTAGTGCTAAAGTGTGCAGTATCCAAGAATCTAATTCAGAAATAGGGAAGGTGCTAATGGATGTCTTGTAGGGAAGCTCTTAATTCATAAGTTAGCCTTAAAGAAAGATGAGGAGATGAAGAAAATGAGGGGCCAAAAAGAAAAATCTGAAAAACATGAAAAGAAAACCTTGGCACTCAAGTCCACTTCTAAGGAGAAGGAACTGGAGGTTAGTTTAAGTGGAGAAGAAAATAACAATGAGGAAGAAGAGCTAGCAATGCTTTCTAGAAGGATCAAGGAGCTCATTAGAAGAAGAAAAGAAAGAAGAAACTTTAAAAAGACAACTCCTAATCCTAGAGAGAGATCAAATGAAGTCACTTGTTATGAGTGTGGCAAGCAAGGCCATATCAAGTATGATTGTCCCAAGCTAAAGAAGAAGAAGAAAAGGGACAAAGAGAAGAGAAAAAGCTTTAAGGCCACTTAGGATGATAGCTTAAGTAAGGATGAAGAGGATGAAGAGATTGCCAACATATGTTTCATGGCTCAAGAAGACTCTTCTAATGAGATAAACACTTTATCTCATTCTTAGTCAAATTATGATAATTTAGATGATGTAGATGAAGAGCTTCTAGAAGCTCTCACTATGAGATATGGCAATTATAAGTCACAAATGAAATCTTATAAGAGAAAATGCTCAAAATTAGAGGATGAGTACAAATCCCTTAGTGATCTTGTAAGTGAATTGAGGACTTCAAATGAATAACTCAAAAAATTAATGGAAAATCTTTCCAAATCATTTTCATCATTAGCTTTATCGAGAAAAGAGAATGACTCCCTAAAAGGAGAAGCCATTGAGCTTAAAAGCTTTATCTCTAAATTTCATAAGGGTAAGGAAGTCCTAGATACCCTAATAGTATCATAAAGGCCACATTTAATTAGACATGGTTTAGGCTTCAATGGAGCCTCCTCATCCACGTCATCACCTACTACATTTGTTAGACCAACAACACCTCAAACCTCAAGTGTTAAGGTTATGAGGAAGAAAAATGCTCCAAGCATTAAATTTCTAATGCTTAAAGGCAAAGGGAAAGCATAAAATAGCTCAAGGCCTACTTTAATGAAGGCCAATCATGCTTACATGTATAACAAAAAACATGTTCACACACACAAGCACAAATAATTCTTTACTAATTCTCATCATTCATGCACTTGTATGCACTTACATAACTAAAGTATGAGAAGGTCTCCTACTTATTCTAAGGTTGTGCATAGGAGAAAGACTCACAAGTCTAAACTCCAATGCCACGATTACATGAAGTATGGGCATATTAATATTCATTATTATATTAGGAAGTCTCACCTTAAATTAATGACCCTTTAACTCCTAACCTCCTAGGACCCAAGTATGCTTGGGTACCGAAGAAAAAGTGGTTTTCTTATATTGTGTAGGGATTTGTGGCAACCACCAATAAATCAAGCAATTGGCATGTAGATAGTGGATGCTGTAAGCATATGAAAAACAATAAGAAGCTATTCATAGCATTAAAAAAAAAAGGCAAAAAAGTCACATTTGGTAATGCCAAGGGTAAGGTAATTGGCATTGGAACCATTGGTAAGAATGGTTATTCTATGATTGATGATGCTTTATTAGTTAATGGCTTACAACATAATTTATCGAGTGTAAGTCAATTATGTGACAAAGATAATAAAGTCACCCTTGATCCTAGAGAATTTTAAGTCACCACATTAGTGAATGATGAGGTTATTTTGAAGGGTGAAAGGAAAGACAATACCTACTCAATTGACTTAGACAATTTAACTAACCAATCTTTCAAGTGTCTTATATCTTTTAGTAATAAAGGTTGGTTATGGCATAGAAGACTTGGACATGCAAGCATGGATCTACTACAAAGCCTATCAGAAGAAAAGCTAGTGGAAGGTCTTGCCAAGCTAAAATTCACTAAAGACAAGACATGTGGTCCTTGCCAAATGGGGAAGCAACATTAAGCCTTTTATAAAGCTAAAAATTTTGTAAGTTCATCTAGACTCCTTCAACTAATTCATATGGACTTAATAGAACCTACTAGAAGTGCTAGCTTAGGTGGAAAATATTATGCACTAGTCCTAGTTGATGATTATTCTAGGTTTACTTGGGTGTCCTTTCTAGCTCATAAGAATGATACCTTTGATGCTTTCAAAAGCTTTGCAAAAAGAATTCAAAATGAAAAGGGTTACTTCATTTCTTCTATAAGAAGTGACCTTGGAAAGGAATTTCAAAATGAGTCTTTTGAAACCTATTGTTTGGAGAATAAAGTTTTTCACAACTTTTCGACTCCTAGAACACCACAACAAAATGGTGTTATAGAGAGGAAAAATAGAACACTAGTCGAAATGGCTAGAACCATGCTCAATGAGTATTCTTTACCGAATTACTTTTGGGTCGAAGCCATTAATACTTTGTGTTATATTGCAAATAGAGTTTTTAAAAGACTCATTCTCAATAAAACATCTTATGAGCTATGAAATGGTAAAAAACCCAAGATATCATATTTAAAAGTATTTGGATGCAAGTGCTATATATTGAATACCAAGGATAATCTTGGGAAATTTGATTCTAAGACTAATAAAGGTATATTTTTAGGTTATTACACCTCTAGCAAGGCTTATAGAGTCTTTAGTAAGAGTTTTATAGTAGTTAAAAAGTTTATGAATGTTGTTTTTTTATGAATCTAGTAAATTTGATCTTAGGAAAGATATTTTTATTGATGATCTTGTAGGTGACCTTGAAAAATTAGAGTTGAAAGACACTACAAGAAAAAAGGATAAAGACAAGGAAGAAAGTGAATTATCAAGAGTGGAAAAGGAACCACAACATCAACAAGAAGTTGAGCCAAGTCAAGAATTACCCAAGGATTAGAGATTCTCCAAGGATCACCCCAAAGATTTGATTATTGGTGAAAACCTTTAAGGGTGTAAGTACTAGATCTCAACTTAATCTCTTAGATAATAATCTTATTTTTGTTTCTCAACTTGAGACAAAATCTATTGATGAGGCTCTTGATGATGAAAGTTAGGTGATTGCAATGCACGAGGAACTCAACCAATTTGAGTGAAACAAGGTATGAGAACTTATCCCTAGGCCTAAAGAACATCCAATCATAGGTTGCAAATGGGTGTTTAGTAACAAGTTAGATGAGCAAGGTTTCATCACTAGGAATAAAGCTAGATTGGTTACTAAGGGTTACAACCAAGAGGAAGGCATAGATTATGATGAAACATTTGCCCCCATAGCAAGATTAGAGGCTATTATGATTCTTTTATCCTTTGCATGCCATATGAATTTTAAACTCTTTCAAATGGATGTAAAAAGTGCATTTTTAAATGGAGTAATTGAAGAGGAAGTTTATGTTGAATAACCTCCTGGTTTTTAGTCTTATAATTTTCCTAATCATGTTTTTTAAATTGAATAGAGCCTTGTATAGATTGAAACAAGCTCCAAGACCTTGGTATGAAAGGTTTAGTTCTTTTTTTTTTTTTTTGAAAAATGACTTTGATAAAGGAAAAGTGGACACTACATTGTTTGTTAAAAGGCATAAGCATGATATACTTATTGTACAAATTTATGTTGATGATAACATTTTTGGTGCTACTAATGAATCTCTTTGTGAGAATTTTGCTAAGTGTATGACTAGGGAATTTGAAATGAGCATGACGGGAGAGCTCAAGTTCTTTCTTGGTCTACAAATCAAGCAAACCAAAGAAGAGATCTTCATCGACCAAGCCAAATACATAGCAGAGATACTCAAGAAGTTTGGCATGGATAGTTGCAAAGTAGTAAAAACCCCCATAAGTGGTACCATCAAGTTGGACAAAGATGAATCGAGTAAGACGGTAGATGAAAAGAGATATTGAGGTATGATCGAATCTGTACTTTATCTAACTACTTCTAGGACTGATATTATGTTTAATGCATGCATATATGCTAGGTTCCAATCCTCTCCTAAAGAGTCGCATTTAAATGTTGTTAAAAGAATTTTCAAATATTTGTATGGCACATTAAACTTAGGTTTATGGTATCCTAGGGACTCATCTTTTAGTCTCATAGGTTATTCGAATGTGGATTATGTAGGTAGTCTTTTAGATAGAAAGAACACTTCTAGAACTTGCCAATTTATAGGAGAATGTCTAGTATCTTGGTTTAGCAAAAAACAAGTTTCAGTTGCCTTATCGACCACAAAAGCCGAGTATGCAGTTGCAGGTTATTGTTGCACCTAAGTCCTTTGGATGAAACCATAATTAATGGATTTTGGCAAAGTGATTGATCACATTCCCATTAAATGTGATAACATTTATGCTATCAATCTCTCTAAGAATCTCATCCAACACTCTATGAGTAAACACATAGACATGAGACACTATTTTCTTATAGATCATGTCCAAAAGGGTGATGTTGTATTAGAATTTATTGACACAAATCATCAACTTGCAGATATTTTCATTAAACCTCTCAATGAAGAAAGATTGAACTTCATTAAGAGAGAATTGGGAATGCTTGATGAAAGCTCCCTAAAGTGAAGATTTGATCTTAAGTGTTGATTGTATGTCTTGTGTTTTTCTGTGACATATTGCAATTAATTTAGCATCGACAAGTGGATCACAACTTTGAATTTTTCAAAAACTTAATTTTTCTACTTATCCATGCTGACTTGTAATTCGTGGTCACAATTTATTATTCACGGTTGTGAATTAATGGTCCATTTCAACCGAATGGCAAACTTTAATTTGCAGTCGCGACTATCATTCTCCATCACGAATTTGGTCAAGATTTCAAATTTCTTACCGTTGGAAGCATGTATTCCCGATGGATTTTTGTCTGTTACTCACATTTTTCGAAAATCAAGATTGCGATTCATGAATTCACAGACACGATTTTGAGTAATTGCTAAGACATTAAGTGATTTGACTACTAAATGTTTCTAACTCTTTATAAATCCAATTCTAGCCATTTTCACACCTCTTCAATGGCTATATAAACCCCATAAATTCTTATCACCTCATCATACTCCAAAACAATTATCCTTTCAAAACTTTTTAAATTCTCAAAATCTCTCTACCTTCTCTCATGGCTCCCAAGAAGATTTCAAGAGTAGAAAAGGGCAAGAAGATTTCAAGAGTAGAAAAGGGCAAGACTGTTGCTCAACCATATGCACCCCCCAATACTTCATGTAATGAAGGGCATCATAAAGGAGGAAAAGGAGTGCTTCAAAGCCAACTTTTTAAAAATCATCCTTCCCAACAAAATCCCTTATACATTTTTTATTAGAGACTCTTAGTATCAATGCAGAAATTCATGCAGTCCTATCGTACTTAGGCTGGAATGTTCATCTTTTGAGATGAACCTGATTATGAAGAAGTTGTTAGGGAATTCATGTGCACATTGAGTCGCAAAGTAGAATCACAAGCAGGGCAATACAGGTTAGTTTTTCGAGCTTTTGATGATTTATATTTTATTACCTTTGAACAACTTTCCTCCCTCTTCAACCTTCAAGTTGGAGAAAATATTCCTTTCATTATCTCCACTCTTGATGTCATATATTCTGAATTTTGGTCAGAAATTTCCATTGAAACCAAACACGACCTAAAAACCTCCCTAGCCAAATACATAAAAACCCTACCTTTTTAGATGCTCTATCATATCATCACTTTTTTTGTAAATGCTAGAGGTGATGGTAATGAGAAAGTGTCTCAAAAAGACTTGGCATTTCTATTATGCATTGTTAAGAACAAACCTGTCCAAATTGATCGAAATCTTGTGGATCAATTGATCCACATGAGCACTAAACCTAAAAGTCAATTCCTTCTGCCTTCACACATAATAGCCATCTATCGCTTCGTAGGGGCACTTGATGAAGAAAATGAAAAATTCCTCACTAAGAAACTCCTCCATTCTCAAAACTTTCTTCATCTCACCTACTTAATAAATGCCAAAGCCATAAACCCGGATACATATGCTTATACCCTAGGTGCCTTTGAGGTTAAGAAAATGAAAACTTCCCAAGCCTCTAAAGGAAGAGGCTCATCATTGAAGAAGGAGCCCTAACAGTCCCCCTTCCTCAACCAAAACCCAAATCAAAACTCTCTCACCACTATTAACCACAAATTGGATAAGATGATGAGAATAATGAAGAGGCAATTCCTATTTCTCTCACATCTTCATAGTGACATGGTAGATTTAAAAGAAAAATTAGGTGTTCCTCCTTGCCATCTTTCAAATTTTACTAAATTTAAAGACAACCAAGAAGAAGAAGGTAATGAAGAAGTTGAGGATGGAGATGAAGCCGAAGGTGAAGACAATTAAGAGAAAGAAGAAACTTCTGATGATGATGATGACTCTCTAATATTATAACATAGGATTTCTTTGTATTTTCTTTTTGTTTTTAAATGAAAAATTGTGATCCCATAGTTTGTTTATAAATGAATAAAAATGTTTCTTTGAAATTTCTTATCTTATGTGATTGATTGTATTTACTTTTATGATTGCATTGTTAATAATTTTGCTCCTAATGAACACTTCTTTATTTGATTATGCATTTGTTCTCTTCCCTTATTCACCCTCTTTTTGATCTTGCCAAAGGGGGAGAGATAGAAAGAATCTAAGTCTAAGGGGGAGAGAAAATAACTTGCAAATAATAGCATAAGTTGAGGGGGAGCATCATACTTAGAATTTTTTAGAAATTTCATACTTAGGAAATTTCACCTTGATCTTTGTCTAGATATTTCTAAGCATTCATTGGATCATTTACCATTCCAACTTCACAACTTCAAAACTCATGCATTTATTTTCCCTTAGTATCAATCTAAGTTGTCAAAATCAAAAATGGAGAGATTGTTCAACTAGGTTGATCTAACCTAAGTCATGAACCTCTTTTGATATTGACAATAGAGATTGATCAATTCTAATTATTTCATTAAATGTTGTCTTGCATATTATAAGTTAGATTTTGTCATTGAAAGTTAGATGAAGTCTAAATCTCCAACCTTGTAAAGTTCACTCTAATTTGCTGTAAGTGTATTGGAAATCGCGACCGCGAATAAGTCACAAGGAAGGATGAAGCTAAGATAGAGGAATTCGCGAATAAATTCGCTATTGCGACACACCTAAAGTTGGGAAAGCCTTAGTCACAGAAGAATTCGCGATGTGTGTCTCGCCTTAGTCATGACCACGACTTTCATAGTGATAATGGAAGGAACAAAAGCCATAACCATAGCTTGCCAAGTGTCCCAGTTATCCATTGAAGATTAAAAATTGTGAAGGTAAAAGTTTGTTCGTGACCGCAACTTAAGCAGTTGAAGTTTGCTCTCCAAGCAAAGAAATTTGCGGTCTCAGTCACACCCAAGGCATTGATGTCTCACGACCGTGACTTTTGAGAGTGGTTAGAACACAATGACTATATTATCCTGGATGACCAATGGAAAACTGACACGTGGACTAGCTGTTAAACACAAACGAGATTTTCAATCGAAATTGGAAATTAGTGACTGTGAGAAGTTAGTAGTGACTGCAACTTTAGCCTGACAAGCATTTAATGCTGAATCTGCCTAGCACATTTTTGAGATTTGTTAATAGTTTTAATCTAACATCTCTTTCATGGATATGAGCTATAAATACTCCACCAAACAAATGTAAAAAAAAAAAAAAAAGAGAATTCATTAATTTATAACCAAACTCTTACAAATTGCTACTCATTCTTTTAATTCTTCTGTATACTTTAAGTGATTGTTTGGTGTGAGTGATAAACACCATTGTAAAAGGTTTTAGTGTGAGCCTTGAAAACACTTGTGAGAGATTTTAGCATGATCCTTGAAAACACTTGTGAGAGGTTTTAAGTGTGAGCCTTGAAAACACTTGTAAGAGATTTTTGTGTGAGCCTAGAAAACACAAGTTGTAAAAGTTTAGTGTGAGCTTGGAAACACCATTTGAGTTAAATGAAATACCCAATTGTAATGAATTAAGGAATTGACATAGGGTTAGTTAACAGCCGAACCACTATAAACACTTGTGTCGATTTCTCTCTTCTTCTACTCAACTTCTTAACCATCTTATCCTTCATTTTATTTTTTAATTGAACATCAATTCAACGCCCTTCTTGGTGTCTAGGCCAATAGTATTGTTGTTGGTCTAAGAGAAATTAGGGTGATTTTGCCAACCCGGGTTATATGCATTAGAATATGGTTTGTTGGGTTGACGACTAAAGTTTCCTACATAGTTTACTTGCTCTTAGGTGAAGGGATTACCCACTTGGCAATCAATACTCGTATGCCCACTTCCCTATATAAATCACACATAACCTGTAAGAAAGGAGAAGATGCAACATTACAATTAAAAGCACTCAATTATTTAGACAAAATAAATACCTGAACGTGTAAGGTTTGGAAAACATCCATGTTGTGAACCTCTACTACTTTTTTTGGCAAAGTCCTCCTATGAGCTTAGTAGTTATTGTTTGCCATTATTTCAAGTAACTCTTAGGCCACATTTGTTGTTTTATCCAATAAAGATCCCCAATTGTTGTATTTATAGTGATTTTAATTTGCCTAAAAAGTCCATTATCAAAAGTATGCACTATTAACCACTTTGGAATTTGATGGTTAGGGCATCTTCGTAAAAGATCTTTGAATCGTTCCAAAGCTTCATTCAAAGTTTCCCTATCTAATTGGCTAAAAGTAATGATTTCATTTCTTAATCTAGCCGTCATTGATGGAGGAAAATATTTAGCTAAGAAAGCTTGACAAAGTTGGTCCCAAGTGGTGATATTTCTAGGCTCCAAAGAATTAATCCATGCTTTGGCCTTGTCTTTAAGAGTGAATATGAAAAGGCATAGTCTTACCACATTTGTAGACATCTCATTTTGCCTAAATGTGCCACAAATCTCTAAGAAATTTGTTATATGAGCATTAGGGTCTTCATGAAAGAGGCTATGTAATTAGAGAGTGTTAGAAAGCATTTGGATAAATGTCGACTTGATCTTAAAGGTGGTAGCATTAATATTTGATCAAGTGATAGTCGGTTATAATCCTTCAAGAGGTGGTATGGCGAATTCTTTTAAAGTTCAATCTCCTTGATCAATTCAAAAAACTAAGATCATTAATGACCAATTAATCAAACATGAAACACTCAATAATTGCTAGCACAAATAATGAAAGAAACGAAAAAGACTTAGATTAAGAAAACCTAATATAAGTCATGCAAGATCCATTCACAACCACAACCAAAAAGAGTTTGGTTCATAATGAGATGGAAATAAGAAAAGAAAACAATCAAATCAACCCTAAGAGTAGCCCTGAACTTCTTCTTAATTTCCTTTATTGCTTGCACCTTTTCTCTCTCTAACTTTTTTATGAAAATCTTCTTGAATGATATTCTCTTCCTTAGGTTAATTCCTCATGCCCTAATTATGGCTTATTTTCTTCGTTAAATAATGCTCAAAATGTTTCATCAAAAGAGGAAGCATACAATCCTTCAAAAGGAAGAGAATCCATGGAATAAGAAATTTGTGATTCTATCTTTAATGTGGCGTACGACCATGTGACACAGCTGTACGTCTCAACGATTGACCCATCCTTTTCTAACCTTCAAGGACACATGACCATGCTTTGAGACTGTGCGTTTTTGTTTTCCTGTACCTCTCTTAAGCAACTAATGTAACATCCCTATCCACATTCATTGGCATTATCACATGAACATATTCATTGCATAAATGATATGAAATCCCACATGAACATATGTATTAGATAACTGATCATTTAGTCATGCGATTTGTAGAAGCATGACAATGACACTTGCACCGTTATATTTGGGACACTTGAACATATATGTAGTATTTGTATAGGTACATGAAAAATTTTATTATGTTATGTGCATGTTATAGCATCATAAATAATGGTGTTATAGAACTTATTTAAGATTATAAGGAGCATATAGGGATTGAGAGATGGATGGAGGTGCTTAAGGAGTGAACAAGAGGGATTAAAAGAGAAAAATTGAACTTCCAACTAATGGAAATGAAGCACCATGATTTTATATTATTATAATAAGCTTATATATGCTAATTAGGGTCAGATTTTTAGGAAAAAAATGTGGGATATACCAGAAACAAAGAGAAAGCAAAGGAAGAAGAAAGAAAGGAAGAAGAAGAAAAAGAAGAAGAAGAAGAAGAAGAAAAAGAAGAAGAGAGGGAGAAGAGTGAGCTGCCTAAGGTTTTCTAATTCTGGGATAATAGGTAAGTTAATTTATCTTCTTCTCAACTGAAATTAACCTCTCATGACATGTTAATCATACATGGTTAGCGAGAATTATAAAGAAATTGAGGTAGAGCTCTTGGATGGAAGTTAAATCCAAGAGAACAAAAGCTGTTTGTGCTGTGTTTTGCTGTCATAGCA
>CATIWR010122334.1:0-23795 GCA_949677035.1 Omphalea diandra | reverse complement strand
TAGAATTATACGAGCAAATATTTTTGTCCTGATCCTCGAGATACTCACCCACTCCCTTGACCATGTATATCAACCCCTAGATGATGAGTCGCACCACTGACTCGGCGTCCTGACTAGTAGAAACCGTACGCTTGATTTCGCAAATTCAAAATTAAAAAACAATCCAAAAATCTAATCCAAGCCTCTCCAATGGCGTCCGATTCATCCAACAATACAGCACTTCCAATCTCCATTTCTTCAAGCGGCCAAGAGAAGCAGAAGGAGAGGCTTATCAGAGGCGGCGAAAACGACAAGCTTTTCAAAGGATCCGCCATGACTAAACGCGGAGCTTTTGCTGCTCTCTCGTACATGTCCTGTGCAGGTACCTATCACCTTCTTTACGTTCATTTTTGTCGTATTTCTTTGCAATTTCAGATTACCTGCATTAATTAGTCTTTTGATTAGTTTTGGTTGTAGAACAGATGTAGTGATATTACATTTTCGAAATTTTTATCCATATGTAATTTGGACGATATTTGAGACCTACTGTTGGAAATGATCGCAGCTGAGATTCTAATTTTGATTAACTTAATTACGATATGCCCTCTATTGGGTCTCGTGAAGCTTATCTGTGCGATTCCCTAATTTTGATGATTTCTGTTGACTTATTTTGCTTGGGTTATTTACAAGAATTACATGATTTACAATCAACTAATGGCCGTTCATGGATAGTCTGAATTTTGGAGAGAGAATGAATTGGAGACAAATAAACAAATAAAAAAATCATTGCAGAACTATATTTCTTTGTTTCCCAAAATTAGTAGTGTCAGTCTTAGCAGATAATGAGATGAGAGGTATTATGAAATTTGGCGCTACTGAAATTAACATGTACCTGCCAATTGAGCAAGCCATAAAAATTATACTCCAATGATGCTCTTCATGCCTTTTGTACTCTTCCTCTTGGTAACAACAGCTGTGCATTTGTGAACTGAGTTGGCATTAGGTAGCTAGCTTTCTAGGAATACTGAACTAGTGTTGCTCAAACAGTTTTTGTCATAGCATTTGGTTTAGCCACTTAAAAGGTTGTCCGTCTGTTTTGCAGTGCTTTTAGTAATGTTCAACAAAGCAGCTCTTTCTTCATATAACTTCCCTAGTGCAAATGTCATAACACTATTTCAGGTACATCTTTTATATCTATTTAGTTAATATGCTGCAATTAGCACTATTGCATGATCTACTGATTCTATTATCTTCTATATATTTCTTCTGCCATTTATTTGTCATAACACTATTTCAGGTACATCTTTTATATCTATTTAGTTAATATGCTGCAATTAGCACTATTTCATGATCTACTGATTCTATTATCTTCTATATGTTTCTTCTGCCATTTATTTCAGAGATCTTTCTGTAAAGTTCAAGTTTTCTTTCAGATGTACTATAGCTCTATGGCCCTTTCTGGAAACATTGTATTGATTTTTTGATTCACATATTTCATTTCCTTGTAGATGATAAGTTCATGCTCTTTTCTATATGCATTGAGACGCTGGAAGATTATCTCTTTCAGTGCTAGTGAATCTTTACCTATATCCGATAGCAACACTGCTTTTGTATCTTTTGAGACATTGATGCACGTCCTTCCTCTTTCAGTTGCCTATTTGCTTTACATGGTATATATATCTCACTGGAATAATTTTAGATCATTGATTTTTTGCTTGTAACTAATGCCTAACTACTCTTCTCCTTGAAAGTTAGTCACAATGGAATCTGTTCGTGGAGTAAATGTTCCCATGTACGCGACCTTAAGGCGGACAACAGTGGCATTTACTATGGTTATGGAGTACTTTCTCGCAGGGCAGAGGTATACACCTCCTATTGTTGGAAGGTAAATGGTCCTTCATTGCTGCTGCTTTTCTTAATATATAATTTTTTTTTTTCGTTCATAATTAAGGCTTGAGACAATATGTTAAGCAAAAATTTGGGTGAATGTCTCTACTATTGTGGCTTGGCACTACAATTTCTGCCTGGAACGCAATGGCTCACTTGGTGTGGGTGTTTCATAGGAAAGTAGTAATGCATTGGGAAGGAATAGAAAAATCCTTTATGCAATATGAATTCTGTGACTCTTAAGAACATTGCTATACATTCAAATTCTTTGATATCAGTATGTGTTCTATCCCACAAATTTTTGTTACTCATTTTGTTTTATTATTTCATATTTTTTATCTTTCTCATTCTATGAACATATTCTATTATCTACGTTTTCCAAAAGTGCCCTTTAATCCCTATATATTATCTGCATCTTTGGCGTCATACATTGTTTCATTGCATTAAAAAGATTGCATGAATAATAAAGTACATATGCAGAATTTCAGTGTAATAAGTGATTAAACACAGTTCAAAATCTTCGATAATTCTATTAAACACAGTTCAAAATTTTGAATATTTCTATCACTACTTTATCATTTTGTGTATTACCATGTATCTGCTTTCTCATATAGTAATTTAGTTTCTGTTGTTTGCTCCCATATTTGGTGATTATTTTTTTCAAGAAAGCTCACAAATTCTTGTGGCAAGTGTGCATATTGAATTTTGAATTAAGATGTTCCATTTAGTAGAAGAAATTTTACACTTAAGGGATCCATTATGGACTGCAAAAGATTACCAAACACAACCTCTTGTGTTTGTTCCTACATTTAGGTGTCTTTCAGTTTTTCTGCATCACAATGACATGGTTCTCTAGCAACTCAAATGGCACCTGTTATTGGAAATAATTGTGATTGCATTATGATGTTTCTGATTGCTGCATTCAACTGAAAAAATTAAGGATGTTATCAGTGTTGGAGTGATTATTCTTGGTGCATTCATTGCGGGAGCACGGGATTTGTCATTTGACTTCTATGGGTATGCTGTTGTCTTCTTAGCCAACATTACAACGGCAATATATCTTGCAACTATAAGCCGTATCGGTAGAATTCTTTCCTTCTTTTTTGCTATTGTTTTCCCCTTAGTTTTATTTCGGGGAATTTTTCTTCAATATCTTAAAAAACCTCTGTATCAATGGCCAATCTATTCTTTTTTTTCTCAGGGAAATCTAGTAGCCTCAATAGTTTTGGTCTTATGTGGTGCAATGGTAAGTTAAATATCAATTGAATCACGCATTATGGACTATTCTAATGTTTACATAATGCATGTTGGATTTCCTTTTATGCCTTCTAAAGTTAACTTGTTGCTTTTCATATAATAGGAATTATATGTGGACCAGTTGTGCTGTTTTGGACATTCATTCGTGGTGAATTGGAGATGACAATGAATTTCCCTTATCTGTTTTCTCCTGGTTTCATGGTATGGTCTGGTCACTATTAGAAGTGACTATTTTCTTCTCCATATCTCCCTTCGTTTAATTTTCTTTTCTTTTTTTATGGTATGTTTTGCAGCTACACTGTAGTTTAGTCCATTGGCAATTTGAATATCTTGAATTTAATTTTTACATAATATACCTTTCAGTTGTGTCTCTTGGTTTTTTTTGTTTTGTGTGTATAAACACAATTATGTCTGTACTATATTCAGAAATGTGTCTTGACTCTTGAATTAATTAATACTAGACTTGTAAGATGTATTGTTAGTTGTAATAACTGCTAAAAGAAGGGTCAGGATGGCTCATTTTGTAAAACAGGCGGCAGTTTCATTTTAATATTATGCATTATTTTTTATTGGAAGTGTTACTGCTACATAGATTTTGGGTATTTTTCCAACACTAGTCTCTCTAAGCATATATCATTGTTGGTTTTGTTGTTTTCTATTTGTTGTGCCTCAAAATACATTTCAGATGTAATGGGCAGGCTTTTGACGACATTCTTTTTCCTTTGGCAGGCTGTGCTACTTCTTTCCTGTATACTGGCTTTCTTCTTGAATTACAGTATATTTCTGAACACTACTCTTAATTCAGCGCTGACTCAGACAATTTGTGGTAACTTAAAGGTTTGTTTACTGGCTAATTATTCTATATTATTCATGTGAATACATACTTTCTTTCAAAGTGGTTTTGATGCAATTCAAAACTTTGAAATCCCCATAATCTGAAATGTGTACCATATTACTGAAATAAATTCAATGAAGATTTTCATTTTTAAATAGACTGCAAGATAATCAACTAAAATATCTTGCTTCATAATACCTGTTTATGGAATTATATGGTTACCATGTCTAAAGATATGTGCTGCTCGTAATTATCTTTTGATTCTTGCCATGCCTTTCCCATATGTTTGTCCAATTTCTTGGTTATTTTGTTGTAGGACTTATTTACCATTGGATTTGGCTGGATAATTTTTGGCGGGCTTCCTTTTGATATGGTGAGCTTAAACTCTTCTTGCATCCTTGCTGTTCTTTGTGTACCTTACCAAAATTTATCCGTTTCTTATTAATGTAAATATTATTTGCTTGCTTACAGTTCAATGTCATTGGACAAATCCTTGGATTTCTTGGCTCTGGTTTGTATGCCTATTATAAGCTCGTTGGGAGGTAATTGCTCGCACTGTACGGGGGGAACAATTCATCTATGAGGTTGCTTATATCTGCCCCAGTTGCCACACTTCTTTGTCTGTTGTAATGATCATGGGATATGGGAAGAGATTTGCTTACGTGAAGGAGATTTTTGTTCAGTAGAAAGTTGCTTATTCAACATTTTGGTCGAGGCTGGCTTTTGATTGGTGTCGCAACCACCAGCATTGAAACAATGATGCTTTGTGCTTATTTACCATCCAAACAACATCAAGAAAAGGGGTAAAGTTTAGGAGCCGTATATTGTTAGAAAAACAGAGGTTGAAGTATTAGATTTGGGGTGATTTACGTTACAAGCAGATCTGATGTATGATCAGAGATATTTGATGAATTGCCAACGCCTGATGAACTCTTATTTTTTGGCCAAGGGCTTATCGTTCTATTTGTTCATTTCCTTGCAAAATTTGCTAATCAATCATTAGTATATATTATTAACTTCAGTATTATAATTAGTTTTAAATCATTGTTTATATTTATGAAATAATTGTATATAATACAATTACGTGTTATTATTTTACATTAAATTATAAAAACTACTATATCAAATAAATTTAAAATAGAAAATTTAAAAATTATATAAAATTAAAAAATTTAACTTCCATATAAAAAACTTTCTAAATAGAATATTAAAAAAATTAAAAGGTAAAAATTTTAAATAAAAAGTTAAAATCAAATAAAAAATTTTGAATAGAAAATTAAAAAATATATATAAAGTATTTACTTTAAACAACTTTTAACTTAGAAATTTGAAGAACGTAAAAAAGTAAAAATTTTAAATAAGAAACTAAAATCTAAACTAATTTCATTGATTGTTTAAAATTTTAAGTATATATGGGCTAATGACAATGTGATAGAAAGAATTATTTTGTTTAAAATTAAAGTATAAATCTATCTTAAAATTATGTCATATAAGTTTAAATGTATGAATTAATATACAATTTTTTATTACAACTACCTCGCATATATATAAATGATTTGTAATTATCTATTAATTTTATTTTTTAAAAAATATTTAATATTATTTATTTGATTAATTGTCTAAATTATTCAATTTTAATAAATTTTCTCTTAAAATTGTATTACATGAAATTGAGGTATGAATCAATAGACAACTTTTTGTTACAATTACCTCCATACAACATTACAAATTTTTAATATTTTACTTTATTATTTCATTTACTTAGATAATATTTTATATAACTGCTATATTTTTGAGAAAGGGAATACAAATGTCACTATAATGTATTTTATAAAAATAAAATGTGAATAGTTTAATTTTGCAAAACTTTAAGTATTTTAATAATAATTTTATTAGTGTAATTATTTTATATAATTTTATTTTTAATAAAATTATAATAATTAATAAATTATATATAATTTAAAATTTTAGTTGACAAAAGAAAATAAAGGTTACAAAAATTTTAGTTGACAAAAGAAAATAAAGTTTACCCAACAAACTTAGAATTCGACCTAAATACTGTAGTACTATTTTGCAAAAGATATTGGTATAAAATGAAAATATACCACTCGTTTTAAGAAAAAGAAAGTTACACTATAAAAACTGAAAAATGGAAAAAAAAAAATTCAAGGTATAAAAATAAAATAGCACGGCGCTCTCTGGCTTCATATATGACCTCATCAGGTAAGAAAAGAAGAAAAAACCGTTGCTTTAAAAGTCAGAGCCCAACTGTCACCTTCTTCAAAACAAAGCAATTTCAGATTCTGTCCATCTCTTTTTCTAATCTCCCCCGACACAACATCTCCCACTTAGTCACAACAGCGAAACCCCAAACCTACCAAATTAATCCCACATTGCGTGTCTTATTTTCCTAAGAATCTTAATTATATCTTTTTACTACGGAGGCGGTGCCATTTTATAGACCTGAACGGACCATCAGCCATGAGCCTTGTTGATATGAGAATCGACGTGGATGATTATCTCCCCAAGATGGCTGTCGGCTACTGCGGCTCCACCTCATCGAAGTTGCCTCCGTTTATGGTAATCAATGGGCGTTATCGTAATTCCAGCTTTTCTTATACTATGTTGCCTGAGGAGCCGAGCCCCTCAAGCTCTCCGTTCTCAAATTGGATGGCTCCTCCTTCGGTATTAATTAATATATTCTTTTTTTTGTTGTTGAGTGTCATGATTTTTTTTTTTTTTTTTAAATCAACAATAAGTTTGGAAAATGAAATGATTGCAATGTTTTGGGTTATACGTGCAGAGATTGAAGTTATGAAGTCAGCTACAATAGGGGAACTAAGACAGGCGGTAGAGGCTGTGTTTAGTCATATGCCACAAAAGGGACCAGGGAAGATTTCTTGGTATGTTCCAGAAACAGATAAAAGTTCACATTCTGAAATATTTTTGAAAATTCTTTTCTCAGGACTTGTTCTTATCATTTGATATTCATTGTTATGTAAAGGCCGCATGTGTGGAGCCATTTCTGCTTAATATTTGATGGCCGGAAGCTAGTTATAGAAACTGACAACATCAGAAACTATGGCATCAGGGATGGGGATCAGGTATATTGAAAAGATATTTGATCATTGCTACTTTGAAATCATCATACTCGATTGCTCCTTTTATTCGATAGAATTAGATGTATGCACGTTTGGGGCTTCTGATTCCATAAAATTGACAAGACCATGTTCGAGTTTTTGCTTCTAGTAGCATGTTTTGGATTTCAATAAACTTGAGTTGCATGGTTATATTCGAAGGAGGTTGTTTCTAGTCTTTGCGCTTCCTTTGGTTTGTTTAGACCCTATTAGCGCGAAACTATCCTAAGAAGGTGAAAATAGGAAGTCTCCTTTCTACATTGTATCTCATTATGGGATTTTGGCTCTGGGTTTTGCCAGAGAAAGCCATTCCATGTCTTCAATAGTGATCTCAGCTTCCTTGAAGTTTTTCAAAGACATTATTTTTCAGTTTTGGTACTAATGTAAGGAATTGCAGAAAATGGATATTGAGTTAATTAATTTGTTATCTGACTGGATGTTCAGAATGTTGGCCTTTTGTTTTTGCTCGATTGATTTGTGTTCATAAAGATAGCTGCTTTCGCCTTTCAGCTTCTTGCTTAATCATCAATGTTAACACCTCTCTTTTTTTCTTTACTATATGTGAACAGCTTCAATTTATTCGCCACATCTCAACTAGTTATACCATCAGAAAGAAGAGATCAATGAAGCAGATTATAGTCCCAGAACAACATACGATGTAAAGCTCTCTACATAGCCTATCCTGGTTCTTGGGTTTCTTAAGTAATCATACTATTTCTTCTCTGCTCTCTGCATATTTATCTGTTCAATTTGCCTACATTAATTTGAAATAGCCTGGAATATGTTGATTTATCACAGCACTTTCATTTGTTCCAAGTGTTTTGCATCACTATAAACCTATGAAGCTTTAGGATCTTTGAACCTGCAGAATAGCTGAGATGTAGGTAAGTTCATCTATAAGATGCTTCAGATTAAATATAATTCATACAGATTGGATTATGATGATATAAATGGCTAATGAGCTTGACTTTGTGGTCATGGAAATAATGAAAAGGATTGGTGTTCCCATGTAGCATCCTTGAAGAGAGAGACAAATAAAACTGCAACAGAGACAAATAAAACTGCAACCGATTAAAGCCCCTTAAACATCACTTCTGCAACAATGTATAGGCACACTCGGGATCAACTCTAAACATTCATGTAGGATGATTTAAATTAAGGAGCTTTGTTCTTTAAATATGTGTAGAATCTACATTCTCTCTGCAATATTTTACTGTGCCTTTGTCCATTTATTAATCTACTGAAACTATGGATGATATTATTCATCATTTGCAGTTCAATGGCACATCCAGATACTGATGAAGAGAAAGAACACGATGACAAGGAAGGCAATTCTTTTGATGTGGAGAATGGGGTGTACAATGATTATTATGATACAGATTTTTTTGTAAACAGGGAGTCTACGTGGGCCGGGTTGTACCAGCGGTTGTTCCCATATTCCAAGCTGCAAAGCGCAGAGAGAAGTTTGAAAGGCTCTCCCTCAAGATCTGCCTCCGGCATCTTGAGCAGTGTTAGAAAAATTATACAGTTTTGTGTGATAGACATCATTCATAAAGGGGTGAATGGAGAGAGGACTAAGGAGTAATTAGCTGGCGCATATTACTCATGGTGCTTCAATGGGTTTGTGGATGTATCAAGTGACACTCTGGAAATGCATACAATCCTGTCTCAAAGCATGCTGCTGAAGCTATATATGTTATTTGACAAATCAGCAAGGTTCATATCATCTGGTTTGATGTCCGCAGGAGATTCTGAATAGTGCTTACTGTAGTATTGGTATGCACTGGCAGACTCTGTTAAATGTCATTGTTGACATTATCCTTTAAATTGTTCATTCCCAGTGCGACCATCCCAGTTCTAGGATCTTCATTTTGGGAGTCCATGCATTCGTGGATGACGATTTCTTTTACAGGAAAATGCAACAGTTGGTTTTCTTCCAGCTTCTTTTTTTTTTTTTCCGGCTATTTCTTTCTTTCTTTATTTTCTCTTAGAAAACATAGAATTCTTAACTTGCATTTGCATTAACTTATATATTTACAAACTTGGGGGAGCAATGAGCACTACGCCGCTATCATCTCTGCTTTAAAAATGCTGATCATCACCATATAATGAATTTTCATTTAATATCATAAATCCATAAATGTAACTATTACAAAATACCAGAACAGAAAAGGCTTAAAGACAAATTTGCCCCCCCAAACCACCTTTTTTTTTTTTTTTTGGAAACAACAGAACTTCATTACGAAACAGAAATGGCATCAGAGGCAAGGAGAGCACCAATAACAAAGGATGCCTCTTGCCAAACAGTTCAACAAGCATAAGAATGGGAAGCTCGAGCAAGCTCATGAGCAACCACATTCGCTTGTCGCTTTACAAAACCAACTTTATAGTTTCTATGAGAAGATAAAACAGACACACAATCATGAATGAGAGCCCCATATTCAGTCATATCTACAGCTGAAGCATGGATAGCATCAACAACAAGCTTAGAGTTTTGCTCAAAGATCACGTTGTGCATACCCATAGAAAGGCACCATGACAGCGCCTCCCGCAATCCCAGTGCGTCGCCTTCTTTCGGCTGGTATAAGCCATCAAACCAACAAGAGGAGCAGCAGACAAACTTCCCCAAATGATCCCTAACAACCATCCCCACACCAGTACCAGCTTCAACATTAAATAACGCGGCGTTAACATTGCACTTGAGAAAGCCCACATCAGGCCTAACCCATCGAATCACCGTAGTAGACGGATCAACAGCCTTAGAACCCGACGTCCCAATGTTACGCTCCGAAAGCCAATCACATAAGATAGACATGGCACCAAAACAAACTGCTTGTCGCAGCATATAGCATTTCTCTGATTCCAAATAACCCAGAGCGGAAGGATCAAGGGTGCACACTCCAGGTCAACATTAGCTGCTTTCCAACAATTAATAACAAAATGGCACTCCAGAAACACATGCCCCGCAAACTGCTCAACTGAGGACAAAATAAACTTTTTCACTCAAACTGGTTCCTAATCTTTTATTTAGAGTTATTCAAGGCCAATTAAATATAAGTTGAATGCGTTATACACATCCAAACTAGCGCGTCAAAGCTGGAAAAAAATTTAATTTTTATAAAAATAATAAAAATAGTGCATTCTATCGACTTCTTTATGATAAAAACTGAATTTTCCTGCTTCGATCTTCACCATCAACGCTGTCTGACTCAATTATTATGTAGATTTAATAATATTTAAGAGAGATGCACATATCAATTCAGAAAAAATTCAAATTCAGGCGCAAATTAACATAGTGTGTTATTTAATTCATCTGCTTGCATAAGAAGGTGAGATGGCTTTAGTGGAAGAAGAAGCAGAAAAGATTTCATTGTCTCCTTCTTCCAGTATCAAGCTTGTGTATGCAAGTAAATCGAGTTCAGAATTTGAATGGGCATGGGAGGTCGAAGATATGAGAATTATTTCGACATGTGAGACACCGGCACCAATTACTTGGCCGGCGCCATTTTTGACAACGTTAAGGGTGCCCTCGATGGCTTCTGGGCGTTGAGTTTGGAGAGTCTCTCAGATAGACGAAAAAAGGTGGATTCTTATTAATTTACTTCTTTATTATATATATTTGCATCTTATTTTCTGAAAAAGTTGCAAAGAATTTATTATTATGACATGAAATCAAAATTTTCAGTAATATTTTAGGTTTTAGTAGGATAATAAGTTCTTATCTAACAAATGATCAAAGATTGATGTGGTAGAGTCTAATTTGAACAAATAAAAGTCCTTCACACTGCAATCAATTCAAAGGCTTTAAAATTGAGATTGAAGATGGCCTTGGAATAATTGTGTATTTTTTCTATCTTTTTTATTTTTTTCTTTTTATCTATGTTTTATTTGTTCGCCATGGTTTGGTAAAAGATGAGAGAGAAATTTTAATTTTTTAAGCATGCGCATAGTTATCATGTGCATGCAGTATACCCTTATATTTAAAACAAAATTACCCTTATATAGTCTAAAAATAAGATTTTTATACTTACTAAAATGAATAGCTAATTTTATCTTTAATCAGACTTTTTAAAATAGTTTAAGAGATAATTTTGTCTTTAAACCAAGAAAATTACTATACTTGTTATTTGGAAACTCAAATTTAAAAAAAAAAAATCAGTAAAAAAGATTTCTGTTTTAATAATTCTCTTATTTGAAAAATACATATTTAAAAAAATTCAATTCTATTGTTTAAAAAGAAATCATTTTATAAAAAAAAATTAAATTAAATCAAGATTTTAAGCAAATTCATTCAAATCACAAATTTTAGATAAAATTAATCCACTAACTTAAAATTTAAATTGATATTATGTGTGTTTTAAATAAATAAAAATATTTTAAAAAATAAAATAATTTAATTATAAATTTATGCTAAATCATAAAATTCTATTAAATTTAGTCAATTTAAAATTTATTTTACACTATAAAATTTTATTATTAAAGTGAGAGAATTCTATTTAACTGAGAGAATCATAAAATTTAACTGCTTTTTTTTAAAAAAAAAAAACTCCAATAATCTATTTGTATTGAGCTTTTAGATCATTAACATTTTTGTCAATATTGGAAAGGAATATTATTTTTCTGATTACTAATTTCTCATTCAAGGAGGGGTCTAAAATGTCCATAAACCAATTCTCATGTTGAAAGGAGAAATGGGTCGAGTCCATTCTATGGGTAATTAAGATAAAAGTCCAGCAATGAGAAAAGCTAAAATTAGTAAGACGCACAACGAAAACGTATACACGTGCAAAACTTGTTCCCACTCCCATTCTTGTCAAAATTTGTGGCAGAGAAATGAAATGAGATAGATGGCCCTTCTCTTGATTTCCACACAAAATCAAAATCACTACGCAAAAATTCAGTACCATCGCTACTAACTCCTCATATTCCCAAACCATTTGCCATGGCCACCGTGATCATGGCCGCCTCCTCCAAACCTTTAATCTCACTCCCCAGCATCACCACCACTAGACCCAAACTGCAAATTCCACAACTACCCACCAAATTACTCCCCATCACCTCCCTCTCATCCTCCACCTTAAAGTCTCTCTCCGTAATTGCAGCCACTTCATTCACCTTCGCGCCCCCTTCCCTGGCCGAAGAGATGGAGAAAGCAGCGCTATTCGACTTCAACTTGACTCTCCCAATCATGATGGCACAGTTCTTGATTTTGATGGTGGCTCTGGACAAGATCTACTTTAGCCCTCTTGGTAAGTTCATGGACGAGAGGGACGCCGCCATCAAGGAGAAGCTGAACAGCGTGAAGGACACGTCGGGGGAGGTGAAGGAGCTGGAGGGGAAGGCGGCAGCAGTGATGCGGGCTGCCAGGGCGGAGATATCGGCAGCACTTAATAAGATGAAGAAGGAGACGCAAGCGGAGTTGGAGAAGAAGTTGGCGGAAGAGAAGAAGAAGATAGAAGCGGAGTTGCAGGAGGCGTTGGCGAATTTGGAGAAGCAGAAGGAGGAGACTATTAGGTCCCTGGACTCTCAGATTGCTGCTCTTAGTGATGAGATTGTCAAGAAGGTCCTGCAAGTATAATGAGTTGTAGCTTTCCTGTTCTTTTTCTTTTGTTATTTATAACAGTTGGAATTATTGTTAATGTTTATATATAAATGTGTTTTTTTAATACATTGATTCATGGATAATGTAATTGTAATATAGTTTGGTTTATTTCTTTAGCTTTAGTAAACTTGTAGCCTAGTGTTAGTGGAATAGTTTTTAAGACTCTCAGACTGCACTGCTGGCAGTCACAATCCAGTTACTAGAAAATTTTTGAGAAATTACTAGTGTATATAGATGGCTCTCGTTATTGATGATAATGTTATGGTGTGATTTTGAGTGATTTGGGTCTTATATCTAAATAAATAATTCTGCAACTGGGTAGAAAACAAGTTGTGAAAATTGTTGATATTTGTTTCTTTCGAAAATGTGAGTTGTTGAGCTTAGCCAATGCAGCTGCTCATTATTTTATGTTCAAGATGTGACTGAAAACAAACGAATGTACTAATATTTGAGCAAAATGTTGAAGATTGGCTTTCACGCTACAGCGACTGAAACAGTGACGTATGGGGCGAGAAGCCGGACATTGAAACCATTTCTAGCCAGGCAACGATGACTAATTGTAGAGGTAATGTATCTAGATATTGATTATTTTGCTATAATTTGCTACGTCCGAAATTGGTAGTCAATTGATTGAGAGACGGCCAAACATGGCTATGTTAACGAGTTTCGATAAGTTTATTGCGACTATGTTTTATCGTTTTAATTTAGTCAGTTTAATTTTTTAAAACTAAATTGAATTTTTTTAAAAAAAATCAAATATTATGGTAGAATTTAGTACTCCTTTTTTAACAAAATATAAATTTCGAGCATATTAATTTACAATCATTCAGTGTGATGTCAAAACTGGAAAATTACAAATATCAGTAGCAAAGCAACCGGTTGAGTTTGAAATCAATTGCGTCATAGTTTGATGGCAGCGTCCGTCATCAAAATTATTAGGGGACATAATAATAACAATAATTTGGTACAATTCCAATAAAATAAGGGACCCACACCCGCTAAACTAATGGAGATTCTGGAGTGTGTAATTACTTTTATTTAGGATAGTTAATGAAGGTGGGAAAGAAAAACTATCATCATTCAAATTATATACAAGAAAGAGACAGAAAAAAAAAAAAAAGAAACATAACTGCTGACTTGGCAGGCTCAGAAAATAAGATTAAGAGTCTATTGCATTAAAAGAATTAAAAAATTTTATAAAATTTAAAAATTAAAGTATATTCAATAATAATTTTTAAATACTCTTTAAAAGTTAAGAAATATTTAATAAAAGCTTTTAAAAATTTTAAAAAAGTATATAGAAATTAGGAACATTCCGTTATAAAATTTATAGAAGTTATATATATGGCATTTAAAAAAATTTGTATTTTTAAAACTAATAAACTTTTATAGATTTGGATAACGTTTTATATGATAATATAAATCAGCAACAATCTTAATAACTTGGATGAGGTAGCTCACTTAGATTGTACTCTAAATACTAAGTTAAATGATAACTAAAAAAAAATTAACTTATTCTTTGCTAATCTTTTAATATTATTATAATTATTATTAATACATTGATTTCAATTTAATATATTGCATCAATTTAATTTTATGAGATAAAATAATAATATAAACTTTTATGAGGGATATTTGAATTTATTTGAGTGTTCAAATTTTATTTTTATTTAAAATTGATTTCAAATTGAATTAAATCAAATCAAATCTGATTAATTAAAATTGAATAATCAAATTGAAATGGACTGATTTTTTTTCAATCCAATTCAATTTGATCGTTCACTTCTTGATCCTAAAAATCAATGATTCAACTAATATTTTTTAAAATACCAAACTAAAATCATTCTCAGCCCTACTAGTATTCATGATAACATTGCAACATCTCACTTGGCGTCTAGTCATGATCATCTAAATCCATTTGGCCAAAATGTAAATTTAAAGATGTTTAACAAATTACAATCCAACAACTACGTAGTATAATAACAGAAAAACCCCACAAAAGCATGAGAACACATTTTCATTTTTTTTTTTTAAATTGACTCCAAGTTGCATCATGCTATTAAATTGACTCTTATGGTTATAAGTGACAGACCAAAGAGAATCCGACAATTATGACATTTCAAAGTCTTTAATGTAATCAAGATCGTTAAAACACTCCTGAAATACGAAATAAATATTGGCAAATTAAAAAAATTTGTATTGAATATCTTAAAGTTTCATCTGTGTCAGAATTCTTAGCTTTCAATTTTTTTACATTATTTTCTTTCTCATCTTGCATATTATTGATAGATGCTATGATTGTCTGTGTGATTGCAAAAGGATCTACTGGAGGCAGTTGGGATTCATCTATTGGTATCATTTCAATTTTATTTTCCTGTTACGATTGATTATTGTCAAATTCTTCTTCCCATTCATCTTATGTGTATAAGTTTGGGAATTTCCCACCCTATGTATCAATGAAGCTGAAAAAAAAACCATTCATTATTTAAATTATATACAACAAAGTAGAAAAAAAAAAACTGTCGCCAACTTGGCAATCTCAAAAAACAAGATTAAAAAGATGTATTAAATTAAGAGAATTAAAAACTTTATGGACTTTAGAAGTTAGAAAATATTCAATAATAATTTTTAAGATTGCTTAAAAGTCAAAAATCAATAGGTATTTAATAAAGACTTTAAAAAGATTTATAAAAATCAAAAGTGTTCAATTACAAATTTTATAAAGTTTATAAAAATCAAATATATAGTACTCCATTTGTTTCATAATAGATATCATTTAAGATTTTTGAACATATATTAAGAATTGTATTTAATAGATGTTATTATATAAGTAAAAAACTATATTAACCTTAATTAATTATTTTTATAAATTATTGTGCACTCTATAAATAAATAATTATTAAGAAAGAGTTAACGGGTAAAATTGAAAAAATTAATTAATATTCATAGATAATTATAAAATATCATGTATTATGGGACAATAATTTTTCTTCAAAATGATATTTAATTTGGACCGGATTAAGTACTTGAAAAGTTATTGACTTTTGAGAGTAACAAACTTTTATAGATTTTGGGTGATTTTTTAGTGATAATATAAGCAAAAAATTTTAAAAAAATTCACATTTTTCAGAAGAATTTTGTTGACTTTTGGTAACTTTTTAGGTGATAGAATAAATCAACGTTAGCAATAGTCTCAATAACTTGAATGAGATAATTAGGTGGTATGAGTACGCTTGATTGGGCACCTACTTAGCTTGTAATCTAAATATTGAGTTAAATGAGAACTAAAAATTAAAAAAACTTGACTTGCTTTTTGTTAATATTTTAATTATTATAAATATAATAATATTAACTATAATATAATTTTTAATATTATAATATATTATAATATTCATTACAAACATCTTACTATAAAATTTCTACGAAATTTATGTACCCACTTTGTATTTTTTTTTCTATTGTGAATCTTGAAAATTTAAAATTTCAATCTTAAAATAGGAGAAAAATGGAAATAATAATGTCGTAAACTTCAAGCATGATGAAAATACATAAGAGACAAATTACTCTCAAAATACCATGGTTAACACAACTATAAAAATTTAAGCTGTCAAGAAAATTAACAATACTTGTCATGAAAATCAAATATGAAAACTTCGACTTAGTGTAGTAATACAAAATATTAAAATTGATTATAATATATTAAATGTTATAATATATTATTTAGTTGGATATTCAGTTTTTTTATTTGTATGAGAATATAAATTTATTACATTATATAAAATATTAGAAATAAAGTTTGATAATATTTATAAAAGTCTATCAATATCTACAAAAGTTTTTTTAAAAAAATATTTATAAATATCAAAACTCCATGTAAATTAATAAAAATTTATGAATTTTATAAAAGTTATTCACTTAAAAAAAGTTTATAAATATCTTTAAAAAGGGTATACCCCTCTAATAGATTACTCAATGTATACAAATTATAGGCTAAGTTAAAAAAAAAAAAAAAAAGCTTGATCTTTTCCTTCAAAGCAGCGGCCATTTATAAAGAATTCCAGAAATTTCATGACAAGTTTGAAATCTTTTTGGACTCATTAGTGTAACTTATGTTTGGAAAGGAGAAAAATTAAAAGGAAAAAAGCGAGAGATGAAAGTTGAGTTAGAAACATGATTTTAGAGAAAATGAGAAGAAGAAATATTAATAAGAAAACAAATCTCTTAAGCTCATCATTTGTAGTCATCTAATTTAAAAAAGAAAAGAAGAGAAATTAATGGGACAATTTGAAGTTAAATTAAATTTATAAGAGTGACCCTATTCTCTTATATATTTTTGTTAAGCTTAATTATATTATTATCATAAGATAATAATAAGATTATTATTTGTAATTAAATATAAAAAAATGTTTTATTGATTTTTAAATTAAATATAAATAAATCATTAATAAAAAAATAAAAATTACATTTTAATTATATTATTGTCATAAGTTATTATTTGTAAATAAACATAAAAATACTCTTTTATTTTTAATTAAATATAAATAAATCACTAGTAAAAAATACAAATAGTGTATATTAATTATATTATTGTCATATGCTATTATTTGTAACTAAATATAATAAACCATTAGTAAAAATACTAGTGTATATGTGTCTATCATTTTATTTATAAAAAAGCTAAGGGTGGCCACTACTGAGTGAAATCGAAAAAATCGACCAAATCGAATTAATTTGATTTGTTTAGTTCAACTTAGAATAAAATCAAATTAGATTGAACTTATATTAAATCAAATTAAAATAATTAAATTATATTTAAAATTTATTATTTACTTTAAAATATTTTATTTATACTAAAAATATTTTAAAATATATTATTAAAATCAAAATTTAATTATTTTGAGTTTTTTTATTTTTATAATAAAATATATTTCTTTATATAAAATAATAGATGAATGAGTTGAAAAAATATTCAAGTGGGTTGAATATTTTGTGTTATATAATACATAAAAATGAGTTTGTCGTTATCAAATGAATATTAAAACTATTATTAAATTTTATATTATTATAAGAACATTGTTATTATGTAAATATCTAAACTTCTAAGTTTATTTTATTCAAAACAAATATAATTTTCATTTAAATTTATTTAGTTTCTCTCCAATACAAATGAGTTCATTTACTATAAATTACACATTCGTATTTTTATTTTTTATTTTTCTTATTAACGATAGATATACAGTTTTGGTATATAAGAGTCACTACTAAAAATTCACTTAATATATATACACACGCGCGTGCGAATGCAGCTGCTCATTATACATAAATGTTCAAGATTTGACTGAAAACAAATGAATGTACCAATATTTTAGCAAAATGGTAAAGATTGGCCTCCACGCTACGGCGACTGATACATTGACGTACATCTTTTGGTATGGAGCGAGAAGCCGTGCGGTGAAACCATTTATGGGCTGGTGTAGCCACGCAACAATGACTACTTGCAGAGGTAATGTACCTAGATTTTGATTATTTGCTATAATTTGATACGTCCGAAATTGGCAGTCAATTGATTGAGAGACGGCCAAACATGGCTGTGTTATTGAGTTTCTATAAGTTTATTGCGACTACCTTGTATCGTTTTAATTTTTAACTTAGTCAGTTTGATTTTTTAAAAAATTAAATTAAATATTTTTAAAAAATCAAATTTATGATAGAATTTAGTACTTTCCCTTGAACAAAATATAAATTTCAAGCGTATTAAACTACAATCATTCAGTCTGATGTCAAAACTAGAAAATTACAAATATCAGTTTGAAATCAATTGCGTCGTAATTTGATGGTAGCGTCCGTCATAAAAATTATTAGGGGGACATAATAATAATAATAATAATTTGGTATAATTCCAATAAAATAAGGGACCCACACCGCTAAACCAATGGAGATTCTGGAGTGTATAATTACTTTTATTTATGATGGTTAATTTTTATTTTACTTTATTTATTAAAGTTATTAAAAATATTTTTTTATTAAATATAATTAAAAGTATAAATGAAAAGATTTTATATGGTGAGTTGATAAAAGATACCAAAAATGGTAATGACAATTTTTCTTTTTATCTTACAGTGGTAGATGCAAAATTCCTCCTCATTCCTTTGCTAATTCCAATCAAATAAATTTTTCATCTTTCAAACTTTCTCTTGCGTGCCTTTATCACCGTCCGTTTCTCTCTTTTCTTCTCCTTTCCAATTTTCCTTTTCAATTTAACGTTGCTTCTTTAATTTCAAAGTCGAAATCTCTAGCAGCCTAACAATATATTTCTCGTCTCCCCCGGTAAGTATTTCTCTATTCATCTTTTCTTCGTATAGTAATTCTCTGTTTACTGTCTTCTTCTTCTTCTTCTTCTTCTCTTCTTTTTTTTTTTTTTTGACCTATGGATTTCAAAACAGGTAAAACGGAAAATTCAAAATAAATGAATCATTTCTACTATTTTGTTGCTTATTTCCTCGCTGTTTGGCTGTTGGACAATTCGTATAATTTTGAATATGCTGATGCTTCTTGTTGTTACTGCTCGTGAAAATAAATAGTTTGGAAAAAGACAGCACGTTTTATGATTCTCCAGTTATCTAAAGATGCGGGCTAACGACCGAAATTGAATCGTTCAGGTTGCTCATTTTTTCAGATTTAACCCTAATTTATTGCTTATACAGTTCTGTTGTTCTAGAAATTAGTATGGCTGGAAGAGTAGTTCCTGTTGACGCTGCTGCTACTTCTTTTGAGTATGAGCTTTTTGAAGGTGATCCAGAGCATCTTACAACTGTTGTTGCCTCATCTAACCACTCAACACCTTGGATTGACCCTGCTCATCTGAAACTTCGACACAGAATTGGGCGGGGTCCTTTTGGTGATGTCTGGTTAGCTACTCGTCATCAATCCACTCATGATTATGATGAGTACCATGAAGTGGCCGTTAAGATGTTGCTTCCTGTGAAGGAGGATCATGTGGAGTTTCTTTTGGATAAGTTTGATGAGTTGTTTTTCAAGTGTAGAGGTATAGAAGGTGTTTGTTCGTTGTATGGGATTTCGATTGTGAACGGAAAGGTGGGGGTGATGTTATTGTATTTCAATGCACTGAGGAATTTTCGATTTTTCTTCTAACGAATAACTCATGAAGAAATCATCTTCTGTATCATATTGCAGATATGCATTGTTATGAAGTTCTATGAGGGATCAATTGGAGATAAAATGGCTCGCCTGAAAGGAGGCAAGCTATCTTTAGCTGATGTTCTGAGGTAATGTGCACCGCGTTTTACTTGATTCTCGTGTTAAGGATTGAGGGTACTAATGTTGTAGTAATTTTTTGCTGCTGCCGCTTGCAGATATGGGATTCAGTTGGCTGAGGGAATTTTAGAATTGCATTCAAAAGAACTCGTAATTTTTAACCTTAAACCTTCAAACTTCCTTGTTAATGAAAATGATCAAGCAGTTCTGGGAGATGTTGGTATTCCTTATCTGCTGTTTGGAATTCCATTGCCAAGCTCAGATGTGTCTCGCAGGCCTGGAACCCCAAACTACATGGCTCCAGAACAATGGCAGCCAGAAGTGAGAGGTCCACTGTCCCTGGAGACTGACTCGTGGGGATTCGCATGTAGCATTGTGGAGATGCTGACAGGTGCTCAGCCTTGGTCTGGGAGGGGAGTTGAGGAAATTTATGACTCAGTGGTTAGGAAACGAGAAAAACCAGTTATCCCTGAAGGACTCCCTCCTTCAGTTGAAAATGTTCTTCATGGTTGCTTTGAGTATGACTTCAGGAACCGACCCCTAATGACAGACATATTACGTGTATTTAAAAGGTAGTCATTTGCTTTATTTCTTTGTTTTCTCTAAACTTTCTGATATAAACTTCTTGCCTTTTTTGGCACATTGCTATAGTTGTTAAACAGGAAATTAGATATTCAATTAATTGCTTATTGGTATCAAGTGCCTAAGACATGTGGAGCAACTTATGAATGCTATTAATTTTGGTACTAAAAGTTCATTTTTACTGTGTACCTTATTTGAATCGACATGTGTTGGGTATTGAACTTTCCATTCAGGTAGCTTGAGATGTTGTTATTGATGGCTGTTATTTCATAACAATGTCAAGGTCATAGGTTTGTGTTTTCTCTAAACTTTCTGATATAAACTTCTTGCTTTTTCTGGCACATTGCTATAGTTGTTAAACAGGAAATTAGATATTCAATTAATTGCTTATTGGTATCAAGTGCCTAAGACATGTGGAGCAACTTATGGATGCTATTAATTTTGGCATTAAAAGTTCATTTTTACTGTGTACCTTATTTGAATCAAGATGTGTTGGGTATTGAACTTTCCATTCAGGTAGCTTGAGATGTTGTTATTGATGGCTGTTATTTCATAACAATGTCAAGGTCATAGTTCTTTTGAGGATTTTATTTCCTTGCTTTCAAGCACTTTATGGTGGCATTACATAGTATAGCAACATTTTTTGTTTTTACCTCTGTGATAAACGGATGAATCGATGGTTTTTACTAGCTTATATGTCACCGCTATATGAGAGAAATGCCTTCTCCCCCCAACCCCATCATTCCCTCCAGGCCAACTGATAGGCTGTATTTACACATTTTATTGCGACAATCTATGGAGATCCTCTGTTAAAGTAAGCAATTTGTTAAGATAATGATCCTAATCAGATGCATTTGGGACAGTCAAACATGCTATATACAGTCATAGATATATGGGAAGCACATTTTTTTTTTCGTGCAATTGCTGCCAATGCTTATATTGCCTTATTATGTGTGCTTACAAGTATATGGCACCTGCCTGCTGTATTAGTTAGTGGAAAAAAGGTTCTTTTTTTCTGTTATTTGTATTTTTTTTCTTGTCAAATATCATCTATTGAAACACCATTTGCAGCTCGCAGAATGCAGTTTTTGGTGATGGACATTGGACAGGACTTGGTAGCAGAACAATCTCAGAGAAACCAAGGGGAATTGGTTACTCGGAGTGGTTTCTTTTGAAAGATCATCTGCAAGTGGGAGACACAGTGCGATCCAGAAGGCCATCTAATGCATGCAGGTCTGAAAGTATGGATGTTCCAGAAGCAGTAGTAGTGGGCTTAGAACGTGATGCAGATCAAGATGGTTTTGTTTTGGTAAGGGTCCTTGGTGTTCATGACCCATTAAGAGTTCCCATTTCAACTTTGGAGCGGGTCACTTTTGGCTTGGCAGCTGGGGATTGGGTACGCTTGAAGGAGGAAGACAAAAGCCACTCACCAGTGGGTATTCTTCATTATGTTAATCGTGATGGAAGTGTGGCTGTTGGATTTATAGGACTTGGGACGTATTGGAAAGGAAATTCTGCTGATCTTCAGATGGCAAAATCTTACTTTGTTGGTCAGTTTGTAAGGCTGAAAGATAATGTTCTCAGCCCTCGATTTGAATGGCCTCGTAAAAGGGGAGGGGCCTGGGCTACTGGGAAGATTTGGTGGATCCTGCCAAATGGGTGCCTCATTGTCAAGTTCCCAGGGAGATTAACCTTTGGAGAGGAGTATAACACTGTCTTGGCTGATCCAGCTGAAGTGGAAGCAGTGTCTTTTAATACTTGTCCAGGGATAGTTAAAAAATGTCAACATCTTGAGGATTTTCATTGGGCTGTGAGACCGCTTCTGGTAGCATTGGGTATCTTCACTGCTATGAAAGTAGGATTTTTTGTGGGGAAGAAAATGGGGAGGTCCAAAGGGAAGAAACTACAAGGTGTGCTGGATCAAAATGATGGTGAACATATGGATGGTCAAAGTAGTGGCAACCAAGCATGGTTTCCACCATCTATGGCAAATATCCTTGGTGTTAGCTCTAGTGCTTCTCGGTAGCGTAGCTTCTTAGGTTTGCAAATATCCATACATGGTTAATTATAGCTAATATGGAGCATTTAACTAACTGTTTATGCTAAGTTGTGGAAGGAACTGGTACTACTGCTGCTGTGTTATGCATGTTTGGCTGTTGATAAATGTGGTACAGAGGTTCCTCTATGCTTGTGCAGCTTTGTGTTTTAACAGCTATACTGAACGTCCATCAAAGACGCTTACTGCACATAGAATCCCCAAGTACGCTTAACACAACGGTGCCTCAATATGATTGACCTAGAAAGCCCATCCGGTAATTTCGTTCCTCTCCAAGTAGCGAATGTCATTAATTTGCAAAAGAAGCAATCTCTCATAGAGGCACCTTAACGACAAATTTGGACATTAGATTTGATCTGGTTAAAACATCACGGAAGGAGTATGTTGGAACAAGTCAAGAACGTTGAGCCCGACCCTGCCAATCTACTGACGATAAACACTTGCACTCATTAAGAGAGAGACCTAGCGAGAAAAGTACATGTAACACCCACATCCATTTGAAAACTGTAACCAAGCCATGAAGGGATGGAGCAAAACGATGAGTAAAGGAAAGAAATACTTGATAGAGGTTTTCACAGTTATCATCATCAGATCAAAAAGATTAACATGTTAGAGAAGCTCCATCTTTGGAATATATCGAGTCAAAAGCTCGTGTAAAAGAAACGTATACTCAGTTTACATTCAACATACAATAATTTTTTTTTTTTTTTTTACATTCAACATACAATAATTGGCAATAGAATAATACATACAAACATGATGTTGGCTTACTGAATAAATTAGTCAGGGAAAAATATACACAGAAATTAGCTTCACTATCCTTTTATATGTCTCCACCAACAGCAATATCAGCTTCTTCCACCAGCTGCTCAGTCAAGGCTGACAATCGAGCAACTCCTGTTTTAACCTCCTCCAAACATTCATTGTTCTCTAGCGCACTTATCCCAGGATTCGAGCCATTTTGCAGGAAAAAATCCATATCAACATCAGCCTCAATGCACAAGCTAGCTTTATTTAGAAGTTCTCGACTCATCCCTGCAAGCTTGTGTAGAGCACTGGTTGCAGCTTCCACTTCCAGTTGAGCTGCCTCAAGTTGAAGCTTCTCAATGGCCAGGTCCCCAATACTTTTCTCACCAATTCTCTCTTGTGCCAAAGCATATAGCTTCTTTAGATCATTAGCATCTT
>CATIWR010122320.1:0-17343 GCA_949677035.1 Omphalea diandra | reverse complement strand
TATTAATAGCGAGACAAAATACACTCTCTCTACACAAATTTAATAAAAAACTTTATTTTTTTATATATATATATATATATATATATATATATATATATATATATATATATATATATATATATATATCAATAATTACTATCTTGTTTTCTATTGGCCTTCTTTCTTTAACAATTTTTTTTCTCTCTCTTCCTACAATGTTCAAAAAATTAACATTAGATACTTTTATGGGATAAAATAAAATGAAGAGTGAAATATAAAAAGTCTATTAGACTTAAATAAATTTATTTGCTCTTTATATTTAAAGATTTTTTAAAATGCTTTTTATTACTTAAAATATATTCTTTGTTTTAAAGAGAACCACTGGAGATGCTCTAATAATATAACAAATCAATCAAGAGACTCTAATGCATCCAACATTCAAAATTTGAGAGATTATTTAGTTAAATACAATATATCATAGGGGTTCATAGAAGCATCTAATTATATAACAGAACAAATATAAGGCATTAAATAATAAGAAGTTGAAATATATTAAGAATGACATAGTTAAATATAACAAATTACAAAGGATTTATTTAACAAATTACAAAAGATTTATAATAAATAATCCTTTAAATACATCCATACATCAAATCTAAATAGATATCCATACAAGAAAATTGTTTTTATTAACATGACAAACAGTCCCTTCTCCTTAGAGGTGATTGGGTCAAGTTCCCTTCAAGTACTTGGTGATTGGGTCATTTTGAGTTATAGGTAGAGTGGGGTCACTTCAAGTTACGGATTAAATTGGATTATCAGGTCAAGTCGTAAAAAGAAATTTAAGTATTTTTTTTTTTATTTTAGATCAAGTTAGTTCATTATTAATTTTCATTTTTCAAAATAATTTTTATATTTTAAATAAATCTTAAGTATTTTAAATAATTTAAATCATTCGACCTATAGATTGGGTTGGATCAATTTGTAATCGAGTCATTTCAAGGTTTTTTTTCAATTTTTGATAGATTATTTTTAGGCAAGTTTGAATCAAATTTTCAAGTTTGATTAGAAATTACCATCTCTATTTCTCCTAATTTAATATTTTAAACTAAGATGGATTCCAGCAGAAGTATCTAAATGACAAATAACCACCGAATTGCTATCATCCGAGCTTACAACTAAAACCATAAAAACTTTTGTGTCGTCTAAGTTATGGCAATAGTAGACACCATAAGAACAACTTCTTTCCATCACTTTAAATAGTTGAGTATCACCCCTTCACATTTGACTTTTTGCTCAATCTGACTGAGAAGTGTCTCCATCTCAATATAAAAAAAACTAAAGGCAAGATCATTAAGAAAACATTAGAAATAGATGTTGTCCTACATCTTTAGAGTCTGTAATGGATTGATTATAGATTCTAAAGATTTAGGGCAACATTTATCTCTTATTTGAGCCTTTGAGATTCACAATTCTCTAATGTTTTCTGAATGATCTTGCCTTTAAATGATGCTGCCTTGATAGAGGGTTACTAGTCAAAAGAAATGTGGATAAAATTAGTAATTGTCTTGATAGAAAGTGAAGTAGATGTAGTACAACATGTGAGTGTAAGGAAGATAGTATAAGAGAAAATGATGTTAATGGCAATGTGATTGTGAGTATGAGCGTGTGAGTGCAAGTATCATATATGCAAAGTCTTGTCTTAGTCGTTGTTTTGTTAAATAATTGCAGTTTAACTTGATTTCAAGAATTGGTTCTTGATATACAAAATCGTATTTTAATTCCTAGTTTTGCAAATACCATTGAAACTATACCAATATTAAAAGTACATTTATTTCAAAGTTGAAATTAAAGAACAAGATTAAACTAAATGTTAGAAATGTCTTACATTGTGTAAGTTTAGGAACTTTTCATTCTTTAATTTTTTCAAATATAGCGTAAGCTTCATTGTTGAATAAAGAGAATAATAAAATTAGTGTAACAGATAATAGGAATAAGAACATCAATTCATAAGAATGCAAAACCAAACCAAATTGATTAGATTTAGTTATTTTTCTAATTTGATTTGGTTTCATTTAATTTTTTTTAAATTAAAATAATTTTGGTTCATTTTGGTTGTCAGTAAAAAAATTTCAATTGAACCAAAACAAACTAAAATTACAATATTTATTATTAAAATATTTAAATATATTATAAAATATAATAGTTAAAGGGAGTTTTATGTTATTTAATTAATTTTAGTAAAAATAAATTATTTTTGTTGCTTTTTATATAAAATATGAGTATATTTCTGAAATAAATAGTGTAAAATATATATAATTATAATTTAACCTAAAATTTTAAAAAAAAGTCAAAAATCAAATTGAACCAATTCAATTTATTTTTAGAGTTCAATTTAATTTTTTTTAAAAATTTTAATTTTTAATTTTAATCAATTTAGTTGGATTTTGGACCGAACCAACTGTTCGAACACTCCTTGTAGTTTTTCTAGATTTTATCACCACTTGAAAGCAACTAGTCCAAATATAATATGAACTGATTTAAAACATTTGACACCATAAGGAATCATGTGACAACAAATACACATTGGTAAGCTAGGAAACGTATGAAATTCTGCATAAGTTGAAACGTATGAAATTCTGCATTAGTTGTTCCTCAATGCATGCAAATCCACCTTAGAGTCGTAGAATGTCCATCTGGTCTTAAGTTCACAAAAAAAAAAAAAGTATATAGCATTCTGAAAGCCAAATCATTAGAAAATATTGTTAAGATTGCCCCTTTAATCAAAATTCCATCTTGGTGTAAATTCAAATTGTCAAGATACACAAATGCCCATCGAAAGCTCACCATCCAATTGAATCCAACATGCACATCATATACCACTATCATATATTTAGCGCTTATGGACCACTATCATGTATTTAACCTTTATATAGTATGAAAATGAAAATGCGAAAATAGCGAAACATGGAAACCGACGAACACGTAGACGAAGTGCAGACATAGATGCTTAAAGTTCTACTAGACACTATTTACTCAGAATATGCAGTCTCAAGAAAAAGGAACACAGACCCAGAAAAATCAACAAAAAAAAAAAAGTTTAAAACTTTAATAATCATACAGGGAAAACACTCAAAAAGGCAAAGAAACACTGAATCTAATTACTGATGACAGTAAAGACACCATCTCTCCTTCTTTAAGCAAACAAAAGAACCAAATTTTTTGTAAGAAAAAAAAAAGGGCAAAACGCTCACCTGATCTTGCTCATTAATTGCAATTCACACTTACTAGAAGGGAAACTTGATAGACAGCGGGGACAAAATTAACCTTTTTATTCACCACTTCGAAGGGCTAAAAAAGGACACGGTTAATGGATTTTTATTTTTTATTTTTTACACCTATCAACACATATAGGAAAGGAAGAAATTGAAGATAAATGATAGTGAAATTTATTATTATTATTATTATTTTGGTTAATTTGACTCCTACTGGAATTCCAACTATACTATTGTGATTAGAATAAGGTAGGAAAGTGAAGATGATGAATATAGAAGTGAAGATGAGGGAGAACAAGAGAGTAAATACTTCATGCAAATCAAATGAAGCAAAGTGGATGCAGTTGGATCACTCTTCTGCAGCTCTAAAAGGAATAAATGTCATTTCCTTAGAAGTTATTTTTATAAAAAGTGAATAACTTTATACCAAATAAAGATCTTAATGTGTAAATAATTTTTTTTTTTTTTATGAATAATGATATCTATATGCTATTTCTTATTTCATTGATTATAACTTATAAGACTTTTTATGGATGTTTATATATTAAAATTTAAAATATAACAATAAACATAAAAAAGAGTGTTGTGTAAAATATTAAAATAATAATTTTAAATGAATAGCTCACAATTTGATTAACGTTTAAGTTGCCTATTTTAAATATTCATCTATTTCTAATATTTTTTTTATTTTACAAATTATGATTTTAATATAATTTTGTGAAAAAAATTTATAAACTCAATGATATACAATATTTTTAAAAATAATTAAATCATACAAAATATAAATAAATTAATATTCATGTGAAGCAAGATATACAACTATTAAATAAGAGTCCAAGAAAAAATAATATTTAGTCTTTTTATTTGGCACATGTATTCTCGCGGATCAGTATTATTTTTTTAATTTTTAAAATTTTTTATACATATTGATAATAAGTAAAATTAAAGTAATTATGAAGTGTTAAATTTTTATTAAATCAAATGTCATATATTGAGAATTGAATAACCATCATTTCTTTAAAAGTAATTTTCATAAAAATAAGATAATTGCATAAATTTACAAAATTAATAATTTAATTTTAATTTTGTTTAGCATTTAATTTAAGTTTGTGTACAAAGGCCTTGAAAGCTCAATCGACCAGCTGGAAACCTCTCGTATACACGTGTCAATTCTAATAACCAAGCAAACTAAAAATTACCTTTTTCTATTTGTGGCCTGAAACGATTTGAAGGTCTAATAAACCCTGTCAATGTTATACAAATTCTGAAAGAGATATCCAGACTAGGATTGGAAACCTCTCACATTCACCACTTGCACTTGACAGCTTCCCCTTTCCAAGTGGGCACAGCACAGCCCACGTTGATGGGTCACATTTTTTTTACACCTCATGCAGACTACCAAACCAGGAAAATAAATGAACCAACATACAGGCTGACAAACTTCACATCACCAATAATCCCAGAATGAAATGGAGATATGAGAATCATGACTCATGTAAAACCACATGCATACATACACAGGCGTCAATTTTTCCCATATCCATTTCCAGAGGAAAATTTAAAGATTTAACCTTCCGTTTGGGATGAATTCCTGCAGAAAATGGGAAATCTGTCTACTGACATCCCTAATTTTGTCTATAACCTCAAAATTCCGGCTACAAACCTGCAACACTACAATTTCCAACCTCAGAATAAGACTACAGATTTTAACTAAGGGATAAGGTAACAGTGACTAAACCATGCAACTAGCCCTGCAAGATAAAAGAAAAAAACAAAGGAGAAACTATACAACCATGCCATCTCAACTACTCATTCTGCTATGGGAATTGAAATTCAAATCAAGCTCAAAGTTAGCTTAATTAATCTGCTTGCTGGTTGCAGCCACTAGCTGAAATCTTCTGCTAGAAGGAATAGCTAAATTCTTATCACTAAAGAAAGATTATAATCATGCACCCTGCATATACTTAAGCTACAATAGTCTAATCTTCGTAACTATAGGTGACCAGCAGGAAGATGCAAATTCTCTTTGGCCAAAATATGGGAAAAAAAGCACTCTCAGCATATGCCAATATGGTGGGGACCGGACGTTTGTCTTAAAGTGCTCGATGGAAGAGATACATGTAAACTGACAATGGAAATATTTTGGACTCTAGCAATCCCAGAGTGCTGTATACCACATCATGGTCCAGGGATGGGAACCAGACCGACCAGTGAAATTAACTAATTATTCAATAATTTTACATGAACATATTACCAAATCAAGTAATAATGACAAAAAAAAAAAAAAAAAAAAAAAAAAAAAAGGTTTTAAAAAAAGAAAAAAAAGAATATTTTAACAAACTATAAAATTTAAAAAAAAAATTAACAAAAAAAATTAAAAATTAAAAAAAAAAAAAAAAAAAAAAAAAAAAAACAGGTTGCATAACAAGAACAATAAGAATTTCTGAACAGACGATCATATTTCAACAGACTTTAAACAAGATTTACCATTTTCAAGTTTCAACTGCAAGAACAAAACTCATTTTTAATTGTCTACCATCTATCAACATCTAATGTCGGAACTAATCACACCCAAAAATCTCTGAACATAGAATTACTAACCCAAAAAGATAGCATAGAACAACCCATAAACTGGTACTTAAGCAGCAAAAAAGGTATCCTCATCATCATGCAACAACTGCCTCTTCCTCGTGAAGAAGCATCTGGTCAAAGTGCCATACTCCTAGTGATCCAGCAAAGCGAATTTAGAGAACAGAATAATATAAGAAGAAATTCATGCATATAAAGGATGAGCATTTGTCAAGAAAAAATTCACATTTGTTTAAGATAATGGTTATCAAAGCCTAAGAAACAAGATTTTGGACGCATACCATGTCCTTTGCCCACTCTTCTCAGCTGAGCAACATATTCGGATATTTTTTTGATGGCTTCAACCTGTGCAAGAGAAACAATCAGAAGACAAATCAAATTCAACCAACATATCAGCAGTATCCGAGCTGCTTGCAATTGTGGGGAATTAATCCCCAATGAACTAATGAAGCAGGTGAAAATGAAAATCATACCTGTTCTGCTAAGAACTCACTTTCAACGAAATCTATCAACTGGACATCATGCTTCCGCTCAGCCACCTGTTGTTCAAAGTTTACAATCAAAATCATATGCCATGGCTAAAAAAACTTCTAAAACATTAGCCTTAGTGAACATTGAGGCAGCTTGTAGGAATGACCCCCTGTCATTGCATTTTTTGGAGTCAAATTTATCATGCATGAAAGTTAATTCACTTCAATATTAAAATTAAGGAGCAAGATTGAATAATAGAAAAGTCTTACACTGTGTAAGTTCCGGAGTTTTTCATTTGTTAGTTTTTCCAGAGACAAAGCAAGCTCCATTGCTGAACCAAGAAAATAGATAAAGTTAGCTCAAGCTCAAATAGATTAAAAAGCACTCATAACATCATTCAATAAGACAAGAACAAGAGACAGCTATCCACCAATTTGTTGACAGAACTAGAATGTAATAATGAATCAGAAAGGGAGAGAGAGAGAGAGAGACAGAGAGACTAGTGTTTCCATTACCATTGGAGAGAAATTTGCGTTGATTTGAAACATTTGACATCTTAAAACTTCATGTGTAACAACAAGTGCACTAACAGGAGCACATGCAAATCTACCTAAAAGTCCTAGAATATCCATCTACCTCAAATCATTAACTATACAAAGTGATACGAGTGTTTTTTTTCTTTTTTTTTTTTTAGTATAACATCATGACAGCATGTCACTGAATTTACATAAATGGAATGGAGAGGCAAAACTAGTAGAAAAATAAAAAATGAAAAATTCAATTTACATCAGAAACATGGCCTCTAATTCATCGAATTGATTTTAGTATATATATTCATATTGATAAGATGTAGAAAATACCCATAAAAAACTCACCATACAGTGCATCTCCCTTTTCTGCATGATCAAACTCCGACAAGGGCATCACTATAGACTGCAGCTTCACTTTTCCCCCACGTTTGTTCTGAAAGATTAAACCACCACCGAGGATTCAATATAATACAATATCTTATTACCTACTTTTAGAAACTAAGTTGCAAAAGACAACACAATTGCCGTATCAAACTATAGATGTCAAAGTTCGAAGCACCTGGTATTCCATTAATTTTTCAGCGTGCTCCCTTTCTTCAAGACTCGATTCCTTGAAAAACCTATTTTAATAAACCCATAAGTGAGTTTGAACCCACTTGTTCTCATAAAAAATCAAAAGACCACTCATAAAGATAGAAACTCAGCAGAGAAACTCACTTGGCAAGACCCTTGAGAGCAACATTATCTCTGTCAAAATAAGCAAACATGGCATGGTACACGTAGGACACATTGTACTCCACACTGCCATTCCAAAACCAACAAAATCATCAGACAGCAGAATAAAAGATATCAACAAACTGGTTCCACAACAAAAACATACTACCACTATCATATATTTAACACCACATACACACAGGATGCAGATGCATAGTTGTATACATTAGAGCTCTTCTAAAAACACTTTAAAGTACCCATTGATTTATTCAAATATGCGATCTAAAGAAAAAAAAAAACAAAACCCAGAAAAAAAAAACCAAAAAAATAGTTTAAAACTTCAAGAATGGAAAGCAACCAAGAACACAAAGAAACATTGAATCTAATCAGTAAACATTTTAAATAAATGATCTTTTCTACTTTTGCGAACACAATCGATAAGGAGCAAAATTCCCATAAGAAAAAAGAAAAAAAAGAGCAAACACTCACTTGATCTGCTCATTTATTGCAGCTTCACACTCATCACTATACTTCTGTCTAGCAAGGGAAACCTGAGGAACAGTAGGGACCAAATTGAGCTCCTTTTTCACCTCTTCAAATGGCTCAAAAACGACACCGGTTAATGGCTTGTTGTTTGCACCTTTGGATGCACACACCACGAACCCAGCTCCAGTTCCAGTCTTTCCTCGTAGAATCGAAGGAAACACAGGGTTAGAATTGTCCCCATGAGTGTTCAACAATGAGAAAGCTGGAGCAGCCTTAAGTAACATGGTTGTCAGGTTCTAGGGAAGGGAGAGTGAAATGGAAACAAGGGATTTTTCCTTTTGGTTTTCTGAAAGAGAGGAGAGAAGAGGAAGAAATAGAAGAGAAATTGGGGCTCTGAATAGTGAATGTAAGGAAAGGGATTGAAGAGAATGATGATGGAGATGTAGAAAAGGGCAGGTGGAGAAGTGTGGACCATTGGATTATAGGACACCTGGAGGATGAAGATTGAGAGTTGTAGTATGGGAGCGTGGCCGGCTCGTGGTGTATCTGAAGAGCGTTTTCTGGAGATGACGTGGTGGTAACACAAGAATCCGGCCATTTCTGATTTTTACCTTTTTTAGTCTAGAAATAATTGTGCCTTTATTATCCTTGTTTTTTTGTTTTACTTTTTAGAGGAATATCTAAGTTTGGCTTTTCTTTAATTTTCTTTTGTTGGGTGGGAAAAATTTTGCGATACATATTTGAAACGTTTTTCTATTTTCCTTTTTCTAAGATGTTTAATTTTGTGAGTTACTGTTGGTAACGAGAAATTCTTTAAAAGCAAATGATCATTTAATTGCTAACTATTCATAAGTTCAATCTATTTAATTGATTTGTGAAGAGTATTAATCATCAAAATTAATTCAATAACAAGTAAATTTATACTTACTTGTTGAAGTGCAGAAACAAATTAAACTGGTGTTTATATTATTGATTACAAGTAAAATTATGAGTGAAAATTTTTTATCTTCGCAGTCTAAAGTTAATGTCAAATTGTGGAGAGTAGAACTGTTTTCTTTTCTTGGAATGAAAGAAATTGTTTTCTGTGTGTTTCCTATTTTTCTTTCATGTACATTAACTTTTCTTAGTGAAAAGTTTAATATGGATTAAGTTCACTTAATCTATATGGATTGTGCTCTCAATATAGGTCGGCCCAAACCTAAAATCCAACATCTCCTACTCGCACATAATGAGATGCATAACCGACTTGAGAACACACATTCTTTATACTTTGCAATAATTCATACTCAGAAAATAGGTCGTGTGACTAATATATTTCGAGAGCTCAGAGCTACATATCTGTTAGGACTATATAATTTCTTGATTAAATGGTTTTAAGAGTACATTATAGTATGTGGAACCCTCGACTATTTTTATCACATCTGTCAACTCTGATGATCTCATCTATTATTGTATTTTATATTCACAATTATATTTTATCACATAGAGAAATTATAATTGGTTGACTAGTGAATACAAATTGATGTGATACTCTAATAATTTTTCTCTTCTCATGATTCTCTTAACTTCAATTTAACTCGTTTTTCTAGTAATGTCTCATTATGATCTTTTGGCAACAATTTAAGATATCAAACATTAAACTAAGTCTTGTGTAATTAATAGGAGTCATGAGGGTATAATATGAGGATCCTTCTTTCCTCAAGGTCTCACACAAGAATAAGTTCAGAACCATAACTTTTATTATCCTTAATGGTCACACTTATTGCACACGTGGTATGAATCATATGCTACAACATTTTTCTCCTTTTTTGATGGAATTTATGTCTATCTCAGAATAAATATTATACATATGACATTTTAGATACACTCAGTATCCAACTTGAGTTCACAGATCTACTCATTTATACTTACTGGAACTCACATCTGACAATAAAGACAGATATAGTGAAAACATAAATTCACTTAAATTATTATAATAACCTTTTGTCATTATTAACATGACATTCTGAATTTTTAACTTGAGCTCAATTATCACCTAGATAATAAAGTTAAATTTTGTCTTATCTTTATACATTACAAAAATGATAAAAAGACAATTATCTGTGTGAGAAAGTCAATCCCTTATGCTCACCATACTTTTCATAAAATAATAAAGAATGTACTTAAGAACCTTCATTTGCATGTATACTAATAATATCTATTATCATTCAAACATTAATCAAATATTTGTAAATATTGAAAAATAGTTAATGATACAAATACATTAATATCTACACATTCCCTGAGATTTAGTATGCTCAACAAATACATCTCTAAGAACAGGTTTCATAAATGGATCTGCAATCATGTCTCACGAGGAAATGTATTTCATGTTTACTTTTTTGTGTGCCACCATGTTTTTAACAAAGTTGTACTTGGTATCTATATGTTTGGTTTTACAATGAAACTTTGGGTCCTTAGTATATGCAATAGTCATTTGACTATCACAATTAACTAACATTGGATTAGTGAAAACTAGCAGAGACCCCTAGATCATCCAAAAACCTTTTAAGCCACACAACTTCTTGTACTACTAAAGAGAAGGCCATGAATTCAACTACCATTATAGACAGGGCAATACATGATTGTTTCTTACTATTCCAAGACATGATGTCATTACTAAATAAGAAAATGAAACTCGAGGTAGACTTTCTCTCATTTAAGTCTCCTCTCTAGTCAACATCTGTATAACCTCTCAAATGCACATCACAGCCTTGATAGCATAATGAGTAATTAATAGTTCCCTTTAGATACCTCAAAATCCTCTTTGCAACTTTCTAATGTGCTAGGCTTGGGTTGGATTGGTATCTGGTCACCATGCCCACAACATAACATATGTCTGGTCTTGCACACATTATAGCATACATTAGACTTCCAACCACTTTAGCATAAGGAACTCTACTCATTTGTTCCTTTTCCTCTTAAGTCTTAAGACACAATCTTCGGCTCAAACCTTCGTCTTTAGTTATAGGAGTATCAATGGGCTTATAATCTTGCATATTAAATCACTTAAGGACTTTTCGAAAGAGACAATATTTTATTTTGGACAATCTCCTGAAATCTTAACTTTAAGAATATATATAATTTCACCCATATCCCTCATTTCGAAGTTAGATGATAACCACACTTTGATGTCATTAAGATATTCCTTATCGTTTTCAACTATAAATATGTCATCAACATATGATGACAAAATCACAAATTTATCCTGAGACCTTTTTGTATATACGCAATGATCCTCCTCAATCATAGTGAGACCATGCAAAATAATTGCATAGTAAAAACAAATATGTCATTGCCTGGATGATTGTTTAAGGCCACATAGAGACTTTAAAGTCTACAAACTTTTTGTTCATGACCTTCTTTAATGAAACTTATTAATTGTTCCATATAGATTTCTTCATCCAGTCCTTCATTGAGAAAGGCAGTTTTTATATCCATTTGATGTAATTCAAGGTCTAAGCTACTAACTATAGCTAGAATTAAGCGAATCAAGGTAAATCTCGCAATAAGTGAAAAAGTTTTTTCATAATCAATTTCTTCCTATTGTGTGTATAATTTTGTAACTAGTCGATTCTTATACCTCTCAATGGTGCCATCAACCTTTCATTTTATTTTGAGAACCCATTTATTCCTAATAGCTTTGCGTCCTTTCATGAGATCAACCTGTTCCCAAACTTAATTAGATCTTATAAACTCATTTTCTCTTTCATTGCCTTAATTCATTTATCCTTAGCAGGGGCATGAAAGAGCCTTTTTCACATTCTTTGGCTCATCCTTTTCTTGTAGAAGAATCATAAAAGCTTCACCACCTTCGATCTCAAATCGACTATAAGGAATGCTTACATGATTACTTCGACATAATTGAGATTTGTTAATCCTTAAATTGCTTCCACTTGGATCAAGATCATTTTCAATTCTAAAATTGCTACCACTTGGACCATGGTCAATTTCATTTGCATAAGATGATGAAATTGGGACAAGCAAAACTAATTCATCATCTGCCAAAAGCCTACCACTCGAATGAGGTGATGCTAATAAGTGTGGATCCATGGTTTCAAAAAATGATAAGTCTTGACTTATCTCACCCTATTTAGGAAATTTAGTCTCTAAGAATGTGATATCACACAATTCAAAATCAGTTACAATCCCATTATCTTGCTCACCTATGAACATGTTACATTTTAAGGCTTTGGAGTACCTTATAATGATACTTTTTTGTTTTCTTGAACCTAATTTATCGTATATATGGGAGGAATCATGAACATAAGCAACACAACCCCAAGGTTTCAAAACACTTAGGTCCGATTTCTTGCCAATCCATAACTTATATGGAATGATGCTAGCTAATTTTGTAGGCATTCAATTAAGAATAAATGTAGCATTCAATAGTGCATCACCTCAAAAAGTGATTGACAAATGAGCTTGAACCATCATAGACCTAACCATCTCAAGAAAAGTTATATTCCTCCTCTCGGCAACACCATTTTGTTGTAGAGTTTGGGGAATGCTTAACTAACGTTGTATTCCTTTTTCATCACATAACTCTTGAACTGATCAGATAAGTATTATCGGTCTTGATCGATTCTTAATGCTTTTATTTTTCTATCTAATTGATTTTCAACTAGATTCATATAAATCTTCAAGCAACTTACTGCTTCAGATTTATAAGATATCAAATAGATATAACCATATAGAGTGTAATCGTAAACGAATGTGATGAAATAAAATGCTTCGTACTTAGCTCTCACATTCATATGACCATATACATCAAAATGAACTAATTGTAATGCAAATTTAGCTTTAATTCCTTTTCTAAATGGTTTTCTTGCAGTTTTTCCAGCTATAAAATGTTCACAAGTTAACAAATTTCCTTTGTCAATATTAGCCAATAAGCCTACTTTTGCTAACCTATTCATTCTATGTTAACAAATATGGCCAAGTTTAGAATGCCAAACATTCACATTATTCTCACAATCATGCGATATTGCAAACATAGAAAAACTTACATTATAACTACTTAAGTCATAATCCAAATCCATCACAATAAAACCATTTAGAATGTAACCGAAATCATAGAAATTTTATCAGTATTAGCCAATAAGCATTCTTTAGCTAACCTATTCATTCTTTGTTGACCAATATGGCCAAGTCTAGCATGTCAAACATTCACATCATTCTCAAAATCATGAGATGTTGCAAACATAAAAAAACTTATAACTACTTAAGTCATAATTCAATTCCATCACAATAAAACCATCTAGAACGTAACGAGAATCATAGAAAATTGTTCCCAAAGATAAATTAACACACATGTCATGAAAGTTCCAATTGAAACCTAATATAAGCAATACCAACACAAAAATTAAATTTTGACAAATCTGTGGAGCAAATAGTACATTATGCAGGAATAAAATTTGATCACTACGTTTGACTAACTTGCATGTGTTAATCTCTTTCACCTCAACTTTGATGTTATTCCCCACAAATATCCACACCTCTTCATGCGACACTAATCGAAAGTCCATAAAGGCTTCTCGATCCTTCGTTACACGGTCTGTGGCCCCTGAGTTTATAATCCATAACAGATGCGATTCGGTTAGAAAAATAGTGTTAAAAACACAGAGTTCACTAACATATGTGCAATGAGGTACCTTCTTTGGCTCGACATAATCTTGAGTGAAATGACCACATTTGTTATAGTTATAACACTGAACTTTGCGATATTCCTCTTTTTGTTATGCTTTTCTTATCATGTTGGTTTTACTTAGGCTTCTTACTTGGCTGAGCTTCTCCTTTTTCCTTGTTTGACTGGGACCCATTTTTATACTTGCACTTTCACCCTAAACTTTGATGCTTGCTAGAAACAATCATGTACACATCAATACTTGACTCAACAACTTTAAGGCGATCCTCTTCCAGCTCAAGATGGTGCATAACATCTTCCAGTGTTCTAATATTTTCATTATGGGTCAAATGCATTTTCATATGCTCTCAGTTTTGGGGGAAAGAACGGATGAGAGCTTGAACTTGTTGCTTATCTGTTAAGGTATGATCAACATCTTTCATCTTAGTTATCATGTTTAACATTTGTCTTAAATGCTTTTTCATATTATGTTCAGGACGTTTGTTATATGTGTCAAACTTAATAGTCAATGATTTGAATTTGGTTATGAACATATCTGCAAACATCGCTTTCAATGCAGACCACATATGCTTGGTATTGTCATACCTACAAAACTCATGCATGATGTCATCATCCATGTTGCTCAGCAACATAATGTGAGCTAGAGTGTTTTTCTTTTTCCCAACTTCATTGGCTTCACGATCCCTCCTGTGTTGGGCCGTTGTGCCTTCCTTAGGCTCATTCATGGCAGTGTTTAAAGCCTCAAGAGCCTCTTGCTTTTCTAGCACATACTGTATTTTTATGCTTCAAATCTCATAATTATCACCATTTAGTTTTCCACCCTTATTGAGCTTAGCGATAATATTTTTGAAAGCAGAAGTTATTTGTAAAATATGAAGCTTTATATAAGATATACATAAAAAATTTAATGTCCGGTATTACATACAAATACTTTGTCATAAATTAATTATGTCGATAAATATATCACTTTAGATTTAGAGTCAAAAGGTCATAGTGTTTCAAATCATCGTCTAAGATCCTAAATAATACAAAGTTTCATTCTCAAAGTTTCTAAAACTTTTAAAATGTCCCAATAAATTTATGAATATTATATGCATTTATTTATATTTAATTGCATAAATTAAATATTTCTAATCAATTAATTATAAGCACAAATAATTAATTGAATTGAAATAAATACACTTAAACAAGATAATATTCATAAAATAAAATAAATATATATAAAACACTAAGACCAAAAGAACTTAAAAATCTTACAGTCCATAAATTGATAATTACATTAGAAACCAATTCTAATCTAAGTAACCATATACTTGACAAGGATGGAGTGAATGAGCCTAAAATAAAGCTTAATAGGAAGACCAAAAAAATTTTGAGGTATAAAAGTCGGACTAGAACTAGAGTAAATCACAATAGACCTCACAAAATTCCTTACAAAGCATTTGACCAGTATCGAATATGACCCATTAATTTTCAGGTCATACCATAAAAGGTTAAGGAGGTCCCTATAACAAGGAATCAAAGCCAACCTCAACTATTTATATCTCTTTTCATGAGTAAGCAAACCACATTTTCAAATAATATATTGAATTTTACCATTAATATTGACAATGTGATTCACCATATGAGTCACATTGTCACTTGAGGAAATGGTTGTAAGATTTTTTAAATTTTAATTATCCGACGCACTTTAATCTTTTGTCTCATGGCCCTAATTACTTTAGAGGTTCTTATAGTAATTGTCATAATTTTTTGTAACAAATACAAAAAATAAACACATAAAAATGAACAATCAGACATATAAAGTACAGTGATTAAAACTAAATTAATCAAATTTGTGTGCAATAGTGACTCATTGGACCATAAAATAGTTAAAAAAAAAATTTTCAAAATTTTTTAGGATCTAAAAATAATTTTTATGAAGTTTTAACATATATATAATAATAAAATTTATTTTTAAAAAATATTAAAAATTAATTTCAATATCCCAAAAAATTAGGATAAAAAATATGAATTTGAAAAAAAAATGAGTCAAAAAATTCCAATGCGCGCTCATAAAAGAATTTTGTTTTTTCTTTGCAAAGGAAATGATGTGTTGTTTCAACGAGACAACAAACCATTTTCTGGGTGTGGAGCTGGCCACGTGCAACAACCATCCACAAGTCGATGATGACACCTTACATATATGGGCTGCTTTATGAGGCTTTTTTGACTTTCGAAGTTCGTTCGATCTTATATTTTTGGGGTTCTTGAGTTTAATGGTCTAATTATTTTCGCCTAGAAATTTCTCTATTTATGTGTTTGCACAAACAACATATTGAGGCGAGACTAAAAGTGTCAAAGTGACACTGTTCATCATTTTTCTCTTTCAAATAGTCCCTATACTTTTTTATTTTTGTTCAATTTAATCCATGAAAATTCAATTTGTAATTACCCATGCTATAAAACTCCAATTCATGCAAGTAACATACCGTTGGAAAGCTTGTGATTAGTTCTATCAGAATATACTCACAAATCAAAATAAAAATAATAATATTTTTTTGCAGAAATTCAATAAAGCTTATAGTTGCAAAAAATTCAAACTCCAATCTCTCAAAAACCACAAAGAGTTAAACCCTATAAATTTACATGCAAACTCTTGTATATCTAAGCATCATTCATGTGAAAAATTACTATCTAATTCTAAGTTTATCATTAGTAATTGCAAATTATATAAACTGAATGAAAAAACAAAATATAATTTGTAACAGAAAAATATGATATGCGAATATATTTCTTATACGATCAAAACACAAGCAACAAAGGCTATAATACCAATGAAGAGTATTAATCATCAAAATTAATTCAGTAACAAGTAAATCGATACTTACTTGTTGAAACAAGAAAATAAATTAAACTAGTGCTTGTATTATTTATATAGGTCAAATCACGAATGAAAATTTCCTATCTTCACAACCTAAATTCAATGTCAAATTGCAGAAAGTAGAACTGTTTTCTTTTCTTGAAGAGGAAGAAATTGTTTTTTGTGTGTTCTCTTTTTTGCTTTCACGTACATTAACTTCTCTTAATGAAAAGTTTAACGTTGATTAAGTAACTGACTTAGATAGTTCACTTAATCCATATGGGTTGGACTCTTAATATGCACGAACCCAAACCTAAAATCCAACAATTTGATTTGAATAAAATTTAACTAAAATTATTTAAAGTTTAAGAATAGTATTTTTAGATATTTTTAAACATATAGTTTAAGATAAAAAAAACATACATTTTAAAATTAGTATAAATTTAAACCAAATTCGTTTTTATACATTTTAAAATTAGTACAAATTTAAACAAATTCATCTTATCGGTTTATAATTTAAAGGATTGGGAAGATTTAATTTTTGGAACAGAATAATAATTATTAATGAATTGAGAGATTTGCTTGTGTTGGACTTTGGAATTAAAATTTGTCATTAAAAAGTTTTCTATTGAAATGTTGGAAATAAGTAAATAAAAGCTAAATATTTTATTTGACCATATATCTTAAATTATTTAAAATGCGTGTGTGTGTATATATATATATATATATATATATATATATATATATATATATATATATATATATATATAT
>CATIWR010122308.1:0-24640 GCA_949677035.1 Omphalea diandra | reverse complement strand
GATTATGTCCAGTTATATTTCGAGGTTGCTGTCTAGCAATCTAAAAGAGGTTGGGCCAGTATGCAGTCTATTAGTATTCCAGCTGGTTAAGCCATGTATACTTTGTTGTAAATAGTTACTATGTTGTGAACAAGAGACATTCTGTGAAAAATAATATGATAAATAAATAATAATTGAATTAAGGTCTTTTAACAATAATGGATAGACGTAGAGCAGTTAATGACGTTTTAAATGGGATGTCACAATTATATATATATATACACATATATATACAGACACACACACACACAAACACACACACACACACACACACACATATATATATATATATAGAAGCTGGGGTTTAAAACATCAACCTATATGTATATATATTTGTCCAATGTAGCAAATATTTAAGCATTTATTTTATTCATAATTTCATAATATATCATATAAATTAAATAATATGAGAGCGTATAATGATATTTATTTTTTTTATTTTTGGAAAGAATTCTCTTAATTGTGCATTAAAAAGAGATTTGAAAAATATCACATAAAAATAAGGATGTTATAATATGCAAACTTTATATTTAAAATAAATAAACATAATTTTCTTCTAATTTTTATTAATTTCCAACTAATAATTATTTATATTTTTATCCAAGTTAAATATAACAGACTATCAATATAAAAAAATTAAATGGACTATAAACAGTGAGAACAAATTCAAACAATTTAGTGGGACAAAAGATTATTATTCACCTCACCATGGGATATTGGAGGTAAGGAATCCCACCGCCTCTATTGTGAATACATCACTTGACTTCATTATCTCACTACATGGAATGCTCATTGATAGAACCTTGATCCCTTAATATCAAGCAATGAAGGATAACTAACACTTTCCTGGGTAGCACCTTAATTTCCACAACACAATTATTCTGGAATTCATGAGGCCAGCAGATTTGATTTCTGTTGCTAGGGTATCATGCATGCACAGGGGGAATAAGATGCGTGAACATCTTGTCCAATATCCTGTTGGAAAAAATTCCGTATTATTGATGTGGTGTTAGGAAAAAATTCGATATTATTGATGTGAAAAAATTACAATATTAAGAATTATTAACACAAAATAAATATATGTAATAATACAAATTGAAAGAGATGTAGACAAACACTTAATTTAGGCTTCAAATACGATTGAAAATCACTTTTCTCAACTCTTTCCCAAATTTTGCTATAAGGATTTTTAGCAAATTATTTTAGTGAATATGACATACTTTAAAATTTTTTACACTTAGCAAACAGTGAAAAGAATTTGTTAGGAATAAAATTTATGTTTTTGATCTTGTGTTGTTGGTGAAAAAGATGATAGGAAAGATGTTTCTAATTTGTAGATGATTTTATATATATATATAAACACTAACAGTAAATTCATTTATATATTGAGTTAGCGTTTAAGGGACATAACTATTCATAAATAGACAACCTTTCATAATGAATACAATTCTTCTTAAATGAACACATATTTTTGTAAAACTCCTAAAAGTTACAACTTTTTTAAGAGTCATAACTTTTCTAAAAATCACAATTATTTATATAAAACATTTATAAAAGATGTAACTCTTGAAATAAAATAATATTTTTTCTTAATAGATGTCGTTTAAATTTTTTGCACATATATTATGAATTGTATTCAATAGGTATTATTACATATAAAAAAAATTATGTTATCCTCAATTAATTATTTTTATAAATTATTGTGCGCTCTAAAAAAATAATTATTTTGAAAGAGAGAAAAAATAAAGTTAAAAAAAATTAATTAATATTCATTGATAATTGTAAAACGTTAAGTATTATGAAATAAAAATTTCTTACTAAAATAACATATAATTTAAAACGGAGGGTAAATAATATAAATATAAATATGGCTTTATATTTAAACAAATATTACAATATATCCTTCTTTCCACACTCCATTAATTAGATTATATCATCAACATATGTTCACTTATAAGTCGCCAACATTATGAGGAACCCAACAGTTGGACTCCAAGTTGCCATAAAGGGACAGTAGGTATCATGTTAAAATTTGTGAATTTATCAAAATTTATAAAATTAAGAAATTTAGATTTTTAATTATATGAATCTTGAATAAATTTTAGTTATCTTTGATGGATGAAATATATATATATAATTTAGTAATTTAACGATATTGACAAATATGCTTAGCATGACATACAAATGGGCCGAAATCTAAACCCATTATTACAAATAAAAATTTGATTATGGTACCATAACAAATGACAAAATGGACTCATTTCCAAAGCCTAGCTCAAAAAAAAATAAAAAAAAAAAAGTATGTAACCTATATACATACAATATAATAATCTATTAACTTAGCGATGTGATAAGCATCACTTCCAACAATCCTACCTTTTATTTTCTATAAAAACAAATACATAAATTTTATTTTTTTCCAAATATATCCTTTAATTAAATATTTTGATCTCTCAATATTTTAATTGGTCTAATTAGATTTCAAATTAACTTTTGATTCTAATCAGAATCATATTTTTGTTGTTCAAACTAAATAGATCTAGGTTTTTATTAAATAATATAAAAATATAGTTTTTACATTTTCATTAATAAAAATAATTTTTAATTTATGAAACAATAAATTTAAATTTAACTTTTCAAGAAACTCGAAATAAATAAAATCAACCAAATTTTTTAGAAATTTTTCACACTTTTCTTCAACCAAAAAATAAAATAATATAAAAATCAAATACTTAGTCTCTTGTTATTCTCAATAATTAATTAAAATAACACTTATTTTTAGGTCTAATTTAAGTCTAACATAGATTTAAATCTTTCATATACTATTTAGGTCTAATTTTTTCAAGTAATATGAAAATATAAGTTTTTTTTGTATTTTTTTGCTAATATCTTAGGTCTAATTTATAAACCTTAGTACAATCAATATTTTTACATTTGATTATAAGGATGGTATTACATATTGATTATACTAAATTTTATAAATATATATTATTTGAATTAAATTAAATTAATTATTAAAAATATATGATGAATCTTAATAAATAAAAAATTATATTATTGGGGTTAAAAAAAGAGTCAAAATTTTGATTTATTTTATTTTTTTAAGTTTCTTAAAAATTTTTAAAATTTATTTATTCTAAAATTATAAATTATTTTATCAATAAAAAAATATAGTAAATTAATTTTTATGTTGGTTAACAAAAAAATAATTCCACCTAATCTTTAAATTAATAGGAAATTAGGTATTGTTTTAATATTTTATTTTTAGACTGAATAAAATGTGAAATTTTTTCTAGACTAGGGAAATTTGGTTGAGCACAATTTTTTCAAGTTTTTTGATTGAGTTTATTTATTTTATAACTTATAAATTATTTTCTTTAATAAAACATATAAAATTATATTTTAATATTTTTTGATAAAAAACTATACTTATTTAGTTTGAAAAAAATAAGTATTGTTCTAATTAAAATTAAAAATTAATTTTGGATCTAATTGAATCAATTAAAAAATTATGAGTCTCAGATATCTGACTATAAAATAAATTTAAAATATTATTGATAGAAAATGAAAGCCGATATATTGAAAATAATGTCTAATTTTGAAATTTGTTTTGAGAATTTATCCATTTAAAAATGTAACTTGTTTATTAAACGTAAAAAAATTACGAAATTTAAGAATAATTTTAAAATAAAAGTTTTCATTTATTAAAGTCAGAGATTTAATAAAAATTCATCTCCTAAATGGATTTTTAGAATCCATAATCATTTTTTTATATAATGGATTTTATCTATTTTTCTACACTTAAGTGATGAATTTTGTTTAAATCTATAAATTTTATAAAATTTCTCATCAAAATCCCCCAAAACCAATATTTTGTAGAAATTATTTTGTCAGAAGGGTGGATTCCTCATAATATTTAATCATTTTTAGAGTTCAATCACAAGTGAAATACTTTATTTTATATATATATATATATATATATATATAGAGAGAGAGAGAGAGAGAGAGAGAGAGAATGGAATGAAATAAAGGTTTTAATAAACAATGATTTTCTAATCAAAATTAATTAAGAGATCATGTACAATAAAAAATTACCTTGTGAAAGTAACATGTTTACAAAAAGAGAAATTCTCAAATGAAATTAGTCCACAGGACTCAAAACCAATTTCTTCTCTACTTCTCCTCTTCTATTCATTGTTAGCCCTACATAACAATGAAAATGACTTAAAACAGAATTAAGGCTAATAATTAATGATATCTTTCTTATCTTATTTCTGCCACCCTCAATACTTATAAATATCACTCTATACATAAAATTAAAAAAAAATTGGAAAACTGTCACCTTCTAAAAGTCATTTTCTAGTGATAACAAGATCTATAAAACTGCAAAAATGACTTGTAAAGTGGAAAAACACATCTCTACTCAGTGTTGCAAGATCATGCTTAATCCTGCCTTTTTGCTCCACAATACTGAAATATAATCGTGGTTTTTTTTTAAAAAAAATAAAAATTGTCTACATCCAGCGACATATAAAAAGTGGGGGCGAACATACGGTCGATTCGGTTAATTCATTTTGATTTTTTATCAAAATCAAATAAACCGAATTTTATATATTTAAAATTGAATCGAATTGAATTAAAAATTTTAGAAAAATCAAATTAACTGAACTGATAAAACCAAAATTTATATGCCCATAAAAATCGAACCAAGTTTAAGAAAGTTTGGTTCGATCTAAATTGATTAAATTACATGTATTTTAAATATAATTTTATTCAAATTAGTTTGATTTATTAATAATTTTAATTAATTCAGCTTTTTTTGATTTTTTATCTAAAAAATTAAACCAAAAATTGAAAATTATTTTTTTAAAATTAAAACTGAAGTAAATCGATTTTATCAAAGGATTAAACTAAATCAAACCAATTCAATTTGATCAATTTTTTCGGTTCGATTCGATTTTTGCTCACCCCCTTAATAGAAAGTACCTCGTTTTGTATTATATATTCGTTGAGTATATGCAAATTGAAAATGTCTCAATAATACCACTCCATAGGCCCTATTATATGTTATGGTAACCTCTCCAGCTACATGGTCCATGCACTCTTGCTAGTAATCATGCAAAAGAAATAATGGCAATAGAAGCATTCATATTTGTCTCGACGAGGCCCGTTGGCATACACTGCTCAATCATAGAGCTAATTTAGGTTCTATTTAGTTCATGGAAAATAATTTATTTTTAAAAATATTTTTTTAAAAAAATGTTTTTAAGAGATATATTTGAATTAGAATATAAAAAATATTAATTTTTTCAATGATACAGCCAATTTTGGTGCTATTTATTTCATGGAAAATAATTTATTTTTTAAAAAATATTTAAAGAGATATATTTAAAAGAGAACATAAAAATATTAATTTTTTTAATTTATTAAATTATAATAAATTTTAGATGTATTTTATATTTATATTATTTTATTATTTGATATAAAATATATTAAAAATAAAAATTTTATAAGTTATACTTATTACGGGTAGAGATGGACATTCAGTTTAAATCGAACTGATCAAAGTTAAAAATCTAAATTGAAAATATATAAACTGAACTAGACCAAATTAATTTATAAATTGAATCAAATCAAACTAATTTGATTTGATTTAATTATGATTTAGTTCGATTTGAATCAAATTTTTTTAAAAAAATATCATTTAAGATATTTTTAATATACATAATAGTCTTTATAATATATTTTAAAATATTTTTAATATGAATAATATATTTTTAATAAAAATAATAAATTTAATTAGAGTTGAACAATTTTGGTTTGATTTATTGTAATTCAACATATTCTGATTTGATTTTGAATAAATTTGGCTCAATCAAAATTTTTTATCTAAAATTTTTTTAAATAGAATTTAATTAAAATTATACTAAACCAAATTAAACCGACTGAATTGAATATTAAAAATGAAAAAATATATTTAATTTTAAAAAAAATTCCGAAAACAAACGGAGCTTTCAAAAATGTTTGCTTTACCAACTCAATAATCTCATCCCCAAAATGTAATTGGCAAAACACAGATCAGTTTGGGCTCTTGAAATTTTCGCATTTTCTCTGCCAAACTCCTAGTGTTTTAGGATTAGGAGGAGCCTAACACGTCAAAGAGACTTATTATAATGATATCAACATTCAGACTTGAGACCATATTTTAATTCAAAATCTTAAAATATTAGTTTCATGGATTGAAATTTGATTACTTGGCTCTTCCATTCTCTGAACTACATTAAAGTTTTCGCATTCATCAACATTCGATTTTGCGGCATTATTCCAACAGCTTATCATTGCTTGCAAGCTCTTTCATATATAATTTCATTTTCCTGCAAACATGACTTAGTAGCTCACAGTAAATATTAATGACCATAAATAAAAAAAATTGAATTAAGTAATAACACGGAGGACTTTTTCTAGGCATCACATCAGACATCCTCAAATATTTTTTATTATTTTATCATATATATATATATATATATATATTAAATGAATTAAATTGAGAATTAGCTAGTGCACTGGTTGGATGCCAGTACAGTTTTGAAAACACTAATAAGTGCGAGTTGTCCAAGTATTCCAAGAAGCGAACAGCTGTGGAGATTGGCTATCAACTTACGCCTTGAACCAGGGGTGGCCGCGGTTCAAGATCCGTCGGTTCCGGTTCGGGAACTGACCGCTCACAATTCTACTCATATTGGAACCGGCTCTGAATTGCCTCTTAGACTGTTCAGGACCAATTTGGAATTGACCGGTTTTAGTTCACGATTATAATTCCGGTTGGTTCAAATAATATTAAAAATATAAAAAGGGCTTGAATTTAATTTTCTTATCTATATATATATATATATATATTTTCACGGTTTGGAACTACAACCGTTAGTTTCAATTCAGAAACCAGCGATTCCGATTCCATCAAAAGAGGAACCGACTCTGAATCATTTCCTCTATAGTTTTGGGCTGGTTTGACCTCGATTTCAAGACAATTTTCACCGGTTTGGAATCGACCCGTGACCACCCTACCGTGAACCTACAGCTAGGAGTTCATCACCTTCCCTCGCCGCCTATTGGTATGCTGGATCTCACTCAAAGGGATATCCTGATAGAAGTGGCCTTTTGGCGTATTGTAAAGATTGCACTTGTATTACTTTACATAAGGACGTGGGTTTGAGACATTTGGCAAGCCACATAATAGCACTGTAGACGATCAGAGAGCGAGTTCGTACCACCTCTCTAATCTTACTCTATAAAATAACTTAGTACTCTTATCGTCATCAATCAGAGCGGAGCAGCGGAAGCGCGCTGGGCCCATAACCCACAGATCCCATGATCGCAACTTGGCGCTGATAAAGAGTGGCTTCCATTTTTTGAAAAAATTTTAGTTTACTTTTTTTTTTTAATTGCTTTCTTTAATAACAAGTTGCTGAATTCATGCATCAATTTACATTAAAAAAAATCCTTTTTTAGATTGTAGAATATAAATATAAATTTGATATTAAATAATAATAAAAATTAATAATGATATATTGACTCAATTAATTATAACACTATTTTTGTGATAAAAAATGAAATTTATGATGTTATTCTCTAAAGAAATTAATAATGATATATTGACTCAATTAATTGTAACACTATTTTTGTAATAAAAAATGAATTTATGATGAAAACTTAAATTCGTATACTATACTAACTATAATATCAACAAATTCAATAGTTGATTTTAATATAAGAATTTTTATCATGGAAATGATAAGATAATATTCTTAAAAAATGAAAATTTTGATCAAATTTTTTTTTAAAAAAAAATACAAAGGATACAATATATAACATAATAAATTATTCATCTTATAAATTAAAAAAAAACTAATTAAAAAAAATTATAACGAGAATCTTAAAAAAAATGAAAAGAAAAAGTGTATTTTTAAAAAAGACAAATGTTAAAATAATTAAACCTGCTCTTCACAACTGGTCTATAATTAAAAAATATAAATTATTGTAAAAAAATTCATATTATACCAATATTTTTTTTTATTGATTATTATTATAGAAGATGGATGAAAATTAACCTAATGTTAACTAACTTGCTTTTTGCATTTTATAAATAGATTATTTTGCAGTATTGGGTATGTAAATGATATGTGAGGTTACATATAATTTTTCTTCTAGATTTTTCAATATTACATCTTTCTCTATCTATCTATCTCTCTCTCTCTCTCTCTATACATACATACATACATATATATATATATATATATATATTCATATTCTTCCCATTTTATATATTATATTAAATTATTCTCTTCACTTGATTATGTTAAACTTTAACTTTTTCTATTAAAATTGTTATTAAATTAATATGAAAGTCAGTAATTTTTTAGTTTTAATTTTTATTTTCTATACCATTTCTTCACCATCAGTAGAATACTCAATCTTCATTTCCAGTGTTCACCATCTTTCTCACTCTTATAATCTCACCAAATCAAAAACACAATAACATAAAAAAAACCAAAACAACGACATAAAGCTCCTAAATTTTCTTTATCACCATTACTATAAAAGAAAAAAGGAAAAATACATAGAAATTTATATCAATCAAACATTATCTAGAAAATCAAGCCAAACCTAAAATAAATCTATAATGTTAAAATAAAAATCTCTAGAAAATTTAAAATCAAACTCAAATTTCAAACTCCAAAATCTAATCAATCAAATATTACTTAAATTTTGTATCCATTGAATATTTTTCTTTGAATTTGGAAAACTAGTAGTAATCCATCACCACCATCATTGAGAACAATGATAATATATAGTACACAATGTTGATCTAAGAGAAGGTTTTCAAGTCGTCATGGATTCACTTAAGGCTGTCAAATAAAGGAAACTTTTTGTAGCCTACTAGCTGCCCATTTTCTTTATCAGGTTAATTATCCTGCATATTCATGCAATGCCTCCCAATTGATTGAAATTCACAACTAGCTCTCTCAATAGCCAACAAAAACAAATACAACATATAATAACTACTAAATTCATCTAATTACTAAAATTTTAAAGATCACAATAATAAGAATCACAATCTTTAGCCACTAAAATCTAATAGTAATACCATCAAACCCAAACTACAAGAATTTCAAATAAAAATACAATCTTCTCAAAAGCTTTTATTACTACTAATAACTTTATTTTGGTAACTAAGAACATAATTATTATTTTTAACCTCTATTGGGCTAATTTTGGAATTTAATTCTTGCATGAAAGACACGTGGTCAATTATCAAATAAAAAAAACTTGTATATGAATTTTAATTTAGTATAATTACTTTAATGGATGATCTGCTCCATTCTTATGTATTCCTTAAAAATAATAATCAAACAACTTTTTATATAAATTTTTGGACTTAATATAGGTTTGCCAATCAAAAAAGAAAGAGCAGAAAAATTATTGAAGACATAAGTAAATGAAAAAGAAAAGAGGATAAAGAGAAGATTTCAAGAAAAATAAAAAATAAACTAATCAATGAGTTTATTCCAAAGAAAGATTGGAATGGAAAGCACCAACTAATAATTGGCATTAAATATGTAAAATGTTTCAATGAGTAGGTTTAGATATTTTTATACATTATAGAAAGCAAAATGAGATTAAATAAAACTACCATGTTTTCTAAAAACAATTTTTTTTCTAACACATAATACTCCTTATTTTTCAACATTCGAGCTACAATTTACCTATATAAGAAGTTAGAAGCATCCAAAAGTTGAATATGTAAATTATTTATTTTATTTGATTCCACATCTTTCCTTTGCAAAATTGAATCAAACATAAAAATGTTTTTAATTTCCACCCGAAGGAGTGTTTTTGTGTTAATCTCCTTCGGCGGTAAATCAATTCATTCTTTGATTTTTTGTTTTTGATCATCATAATATGACTCTTAAATTATGATTTTAGCCATAAATCAACCCCATTTTTCAACCTAAAACACAGAAATACACATATCTAAAATACCCATAAATAAAAAACTGCAAATACCATGCTTGAGTTTGAAAAACGATAGATAAATTGATCTTATTGAGTACCATCTCTTTAACTTGTTGGTTGGAGGAATGGTGATTAAGGCAATTACAGAAGGACGAAGTGTGGCAATAGAGACGATTGTGGACGTCAAAGGAGGAAAGAGTAATGGTGAAGCAAAGAAAGATAATGAGCCAATCATGCACTTTTTTGTTTATAATTTTAAAGAAGATAGAGACCAAAAGACTTCGTGACAGGTAAAGGTAGGTATTTGATGAAGCTGAAGGTTAAAGTGATGATAATTAGGTAGAAGAGAGACAGCTATGTAAAAAAATAAAAGAATAATTTTCTCTTTTGACTTGATTTTCTTAAATCTAAAAATAATACTTCCTCCATTCAAATTAAATATCATTTTAGGAAGAAATTTTTATCCTATAATACTTGACGTTTTACAATTTTCTATGAATATTAATTAATTTTTTTTTTAATTTTATTTTTTCTCTCTTTCATAATAATTTTTTTAGTGTACAATAATTTATGAAAATAATTAATTAAAGATAACATAGTCTTTTACTTATGTAACAACATCCACTGAATACGATGCTTAATATATGTGCAAAAATCTTAAATGACATTTATTATGAAATAAAGATAGTATAATTTATTGTTTCATATGCTAATACTAGCAAGCCAGGGGCACACGCTTTGAGCTTGTCATTGTTCTAAATTAATATATAGAGTGGAAGTTTTGTTCTTAAATAATTATAAAGATTAATTCTTCCTAAGTTGGACATAAAAAAAAAAAAAAGTTTAAGGTCCAAATGAGTTATTAGCAATGTATATCTAGAAAGATATAATCAGTATTTGGAAAACAAGATCAAATTTACTAGTCGGATCAATAAAATTGAGAATAGAATTATCATTAATTCAGTTAGATTTGCATTAATTTTTAAAATTATTTTTTATTTTGAATATTTATAAATGTAATTTTTATATTTTTATTTTATTAAAGGTATTTTAATAATATTTTTTAGTATTAGTATTTGTCAAAAATTAAAAATGGCCTTTAGCTGCATCATGATAGTTTTTGTTTTACAAGATTATTCTTCTCATTCTCTCGAAATGCCAGAAAAGCAAAAGTTTTAATGCCTAACAATAGAAACCGTTGAAGATCCTGTTTAGAAATTCAGATTTTAAAAAAATTGGATAGAAAAATTATATTTTAATGATTCTCTTATTTAAGAAGTTTATATGTAAAAATATAATTTTATCATTTAAAAAATAAATTGATGAGAAAGTTAAAATTAAATCAAATGATATAAGATATCGAGAGAATTATTTCAATTGAAAATTTTAAATAAAATTATCCTGCTAAACCATATAACTTAAATCAACACTATCTTTATTTTTAATAAATAAGAATTTTAAGCAAATAAAATGATTTATCAATTTGTTATAAATTTATTCCAAATAATAAAATTTAATTAAATTCTATCTCTTTAAAATTTATTCTAAACAATAAAATTCTCTCACTAAATAGAAATTTTTTCCTTTTTCTTATATGATTTGTCTAAAAAAAAAGCCTAATCTTAAACAGTTATATATATTTTTTTAAAACAAAAACAAAAAAACAGATGAATAATAAAGTATTGACAACTAAAAGAAAGAATAAAACAGATGCAGGAGACTCCCACCACTAGATGTGGTCATATAATTTTTATTCTAATCGGGAATCTAACGCTATACTCATTCACATATTCCATCTATTTCTAACACAATTATTATTATTTTATGGTACCTATAGTAATACTCTTTTTTTTTTTTTTTTTATAAAAGATACCTATAGTAATATTTTATTCTATCTGTCCCAAAAAATATATTTTTTGTTTTATAATTTTTTATAAATATTAATTATTTTTTTCAATTTCACTTTTTTTATAATCATTATTTTTTAAAGTGTATAATAATTTTATAAAAATAATTAATTAAAAATTATATAATCCTTTTTTATGTAATATATCTATTAAATATAATATTTAATATATATGCAAAAACTGTAAGCATCTGGCGAAGAGAAGCGAAGCAGTGCTAAATGTGGGACATTAGAATTAGGCTGGACCAGTAACACAATACGACAATATGCACATGTGATGGGTACATCTTCCAGCGGAATTTTTGTGGCGTATCCCCACAGATAACGAAAATGACTCACCAGCCACTCTTCTTTCTTCGCGCCACTCCCTTCCCTCCATCGTCCCCACTCTCTTTTCCTACCCTTGTCACCGTCTATCTACTACTTAATTCATTCCATAGTCACTCAATCAATTCCCACATGGGACCTATTATGATTTTTAACATGAAATTGCTATTAGATTAAAATTTTATATGTTAATTATTTATGAAATATCACTTTTTTAAAAAATTTCATTTTTTTTTAGAAAACTTATTTTTAATACGAAATTATTATTTTATTTTAAGTTGATTTTTTAGTTACGTTAATGTTTAAAGATGAATGTAGTGATTTTAGAAATAATTAATGAGATAGAATAATTTATTGGTGAATAAAAAATTATATAATAAAAATTATTTACATATTTTTATATTGATGATTGATTGATTGATTGACTAACTAATGGTTGATTAGTGAATATAGTAATGTACGTAATTAAGCAAGATAAACAATGATTAAAATGTACAAAAGCTTGCCATCTACAAAATCAATTGCACTCACCAACGCTGCCGCATAGACCACATTTTTTCGGAGAGGGTCACAAGTTCGCAAAATGGAGGACGCAAATTTCATAAATTTTTAATAATTAATAAAATTAATTTTAATTTTAATTTTTTTATAATTTAAATTTAAATTTCTTTTTTAAATTATTATTTTTTAATTTTTTTTAATTTTCTACTTAGAAATTATTTAAAATTTTTATTTTTTTAAATATTTCAAATTCTCTGTTCAGAATTTTTATTATATTTATAATTATAGATGACTATAAAGAACCATTGAAATAAATTTAATTAGAAAACTATAAATAGATATAAAGAATCATAAAAAAATATTGTAAAAATTATTAAAATGAATTCTAAATTATAAAATAATTTTCATATATCATTTATTTAAATGAAATATTATTTATTTAATTACATATTTTATATAAAATATTTTATTTTATGAGTATTATAAATTATAATTGCACAAATACGAATTTACGTCTGGTGAATAATTAATCATCACTGGAAGAATAACAAATCCAAATCTGGCCAATGAACCACCGTCAATAGAAGTGATAGGACTTATCGAAAAAAAAATAAATATAAAAACTTTTTTTAAAAATATTTTTATTTAAATAAAGTGAAGGAAAAAACCATGATAGAGAAAGATGAAATGAATATATGTCCTCTTCTTGGTTCAGCCTATAAATATCAGACGACGGAGCACTAGTCTCGAATAGCACAGCTCTGGCCTTTAAGTTATAAATCTATCTACCGTTTCTGTTGCTGTTGCTATTGCTATTGCAATTGGCCACCCTCTATAATCACAGATAAATATATACACATACATATATAAATACATATAGAGAACGATGGACACCTACTCGATGCATCTAGCGATGGCGGCGCTGGTTGGAGCTTCGCTGGTGGCAGTATCCGCCTATTATATGCACCGGAAAACCCTAACTCAGCTACTGGAGTTCGCCAAGACCGTCGAGAGGGAAAGAGTCAGGGACGACAACTCCGATGGAGGCTCGCCACAGCATTTGAGGAAGCGCCGTGGTCATGGCCATGGACGGAGGAAGGGGAACGGATACTCCCGCCGCGTCTCCGCGTCTTTTCCGGACGTCACGGCCATTTCTGGCGGCGGCAGCGGTGGAGGAGGAGGAATTGATGGAGAGGAGAAGCGGAATGGACCGCTTCATGTGGACGGGATTCCCCCCGGGTTGCCGAGGCTGCACACGCTGCCTGAAGGTATGGCCTTGTCAGGCTTCTCGCCGGAGTGATAATACTCGGCTTGAATTGGCGGCTAATATTTTATATAACTGTGTGGTCAAATTTATGAGAAATAACATCTTAGGAATATTTTAGTGAACCCGTGAGGCGCCATTTTGAATATATACTATATCATATATATTTTTTGTTTAATTACTAGTTTGTATAAATATAATTGTTGATATGTGCGTGTGGTTATATATACCTTGATGACAGTGAGAATAGGGACTTGGAGTTTTAGGTATTTGGATTGCTGCAGTGAGATGTACCAATATGCAGTTCATAGCGCTTCCAGTTTGTTAGAATTTGGCTATCATTCCTTGATGCTGGGACTCCAATCAATATATTATTATAGAGGGAAAAGCAGGATTCGTTTGGTATTCAGTTGAAATTGTTGTCACTTGTCTGCTGATTATGTGAGAGAGTTTAGCTTTGCAAATATTATCAGCTTTCTTTATTCTTCCTTTTCCTTTTGGTCCTGAGAAAAAGATTAATTCTAAAGGGAGGAAGAAGCTTTTTCCACAAAGAAGAGGGGGAAAAAAAAGCTTTACAAAGACGAGCGAATCCTCTATTCTGAAGTTCTTACAGTAGAACTGTCCTTTATTAGAGCATCTTCATTCAACATAGAGGATTTAGGAAATCCAAATCTAAGGGACAGATAGATATTAAGAAGATAATCCATCCTGATTAACAAATTATAGGTGCTTCTGAGTCCATTTTGGCTTTTCTTGACCCAATTACAGTGTCTTCCACAAATAGATGGACTTGGTTGCAGTTGCACCACTTTGTATCTGTAAATTCTCAATACCTCCTTCCCTTGTCACCTTGCAGAGGGATTGTACTCGCTATTTCTTTTTTCCTTGCTTTCTTCTTCTCCTCCTTGTAAAATGGGATATTGCGGCCTTTTTTTGCTGATCTTTTAGCATCATTTTGTTTCAGGGAAGGCTGCTGGCCATGTCAAGAAAACTGGAAGTCTTATTAGACCAACTTCTCCAAAATCTCCAGTGGCTAGTGCTAGTGCGTTTGATAGCATAGAAGGATCAGATGAAGAAGATAATATGACTGACAACTCTAAGATAGACACTACATATCTGCATACGAATGGAAATGCTGTGAGTTTATTATGTGTCTATCTATGTATGCAAATTTCTTACTTTTTGTACAACGAACATATCTCTCTCTTCCTCTCAATAAGCAACTCTCTCTTCTTCCCCTCTTAACATTTCTTCACATGCATGCACACAAAAGTTGCTCATTTTATAACTTTTAGTTCTGGGTTGTGCATTTTCTATGACTGATAAGGTTAATTTTTGAATCTCCCATGTCCAGGGCCCGAATTTGCCAGAACACGTTAATGCCAATGGAGAGCAAATGCCTATACCTGCTTCGAGCATGATTCGATCCCATAGTGTATCTGGTGACTTGCATGGTGTTCAGCCTGATCCTATTGCCGCTGATATTCTAAGAAAAGAACCAGAACAAGAAACTTTTGCTCGTCTTAAAATTAGCCCCACTGGTATTTACTACCTCTGCTACGTGATTTGATTTATCATCGCTTGCAAGAACTTTTCTTCATAAATATGGAGTAGTATATATTTGTAGGTTATATGTTGATGTATTTTTGGGTGTTGTTGTTCTTCTTGTTGCACAAAGGTGCATGTTCAGCATGTATATGTGGAAATTGTATATAATTGTTTGAAGAAATGTGTTAGCCAGTCCTATCCTCATAAAATTGTCTTTGTATTATTTAATTTGTGGCTACTATACTTATTTGAACTGGTTGCTTCTTGTAAGTTTGGAAGTGTTATATGGGATTCCAATGCTCAATTTAATAATGTTTAGTCGTTATTTCTTTTTGTGTGTGGATGCTTGTCTGTATGGTTTTGGATTGGGATTGCATCTGTTTCTTTTTTACTCAATCCCTTCTTATTGTATAATTTTAAACAGAGGTACCATCTCCTGATGAAGTGGAGGCCTATGTAGTTCTTCAAGAATGCCTTGAAATGCGAAAAAGATATGTATTCAGGGAAGCGATTGCTCCATGGGAGAAAGAAGTTATTTCTGACCCCAGCACACCAAAGCCTAATCTAGAGCCATTCTTCTATGCTCCTGAGGGAAAGTCTGATGTGAGTCTATTTATCTGCTTCTAGTACTTCATGGAACTATTTATGACTTTTTTACATATTTTCTTTTTTGTTCATGTACTCATTCACTTTTTCTACAGCATTATTTTGAGATGCAAGATGGGGTCATTCACGTGTATCCAAATAAAGATTGTAAGCCTAGAAATTCAATCTTAGTTCCCCGTTCTTCTTTATTATGATTTATGAAATGTTCTATTGTCCAGACTTTAATATAATTTTTTTTTCCTGAAATTGTATTACTGTCTTTTACCAGCTAAGGAAGAGCTCTTTCCTGTTGCTGATGCGACTACCTTCTTCACTGATTTGCATCACATACTTAGAGTTATTGCAGCTGGGAATATCAGAACTTTATGCCATCACCGGCTGAATCTTCTGGAACAAGTATATACCCTTTTATTTGACAGCTACAAGTTATTGAACTGCATTCTTGGTTTCTTATGGATGAACAACTAATCTCTGACATTATGCTGTTCAGAAATTCAACCTTCATTTGATGCTTAATGCGGACAGGGAGTTTCTTGCTCAGAAGAGTGCTCCTCATCGTGATTTTTATAATGTCAGGAAAGTTGATACACATGTTCATCATTCGGCATGCATGAACCAGAAACATCTTTTAAGGTTTATCAAGTCAAAATTGAGGAAAGAACCTGATGAGGTAAAATATTGGATTCTCTGCTTAAGTACTGGGACTGGTTATGCATAAAAAGTTTTTGGTGGTACTACATTCTGAATTTGTACTTACGTTAAATGTAATGATTAATCTTTATTTTAATTAACTTAAACATACATGCACAACTAACTAAAGAATATGGTATAGTAGTGTGCTTGGCATTGAGATTCTAAAATGCTTTTTTATAAAGCACCCGTACATCCTATTGTAAAAAGCAGTTTGAAACAGTAGAACCCTTTTCTCCTTGGATTTCTTTATGTTAAAACATGTTAAATTTGCCTTGAAACAATTTTTAATGCTCTAGTAAACATATTCAAGGTAGTTCTCTTGCCAACAGCTGCAACAACAATGCTAAACAGATGCTAGATGTATTATGTTTTTGTTTGGTGAGCGACTTTTTGGGTGATAATTTGAGGTTCATATGCCATTTTTAAGGTTGTGATTTTTCGAGATGGGACATACTTGACTTTGAAGGAGGTGTTTGAGAGCTTGGATTTGACTGGGTAAGTGTGTTATGGCCTACCTGTTGACTTGTTATGGTCTGCCTGTTGACTTGGTAATGAATGTTCTTATTGTTACCATTTTTCTATTGGTTCAGAGGCAAGATTTTTTTTTTACACATGTTTTTGGAATAGGTATGACCTTAATGTTGACCTTTTGGATGTTCATGCTGACAAAAGCACATTTCATCGTTTTGATAAGTTCAACCTTAAGTACAATCCTTGCGGTCAGAGCAGACTCAGGGAGATTTTCCTTAAGCAGGATAATCTTCTTCAAGGTATATCTTGTTTTCCTTAATTTGGCTTATGCCTCTGGATTAGATGCTGAAGCCAGTTTCATGAATCAGTGTCTTTTTCTGAGGTTAAGATTTCTTTCTTCCTTGCTGTTAGTTTTTGTCTTTTGAAAAGGAGGGTGGGGAGGGGAAGCTAAAATTTCACATGCATGGAAAATTTATTCGTGCTTTTAATTTTTGCTTCCCCATAGGATTAGATGGTTATTTATATAATAACATTTTTCATTTTGTTTTGTGTCTCAAATGTGTAAGCTTCTTTTCTTCTTTGAAAGTTAGATGTTCTGCTTTCCTAATATGGTCTAGTCTTGTCTGTGTGTGAGCAGGTCGCTTCCTTGGTGAGCTGACAAAACAAGTGTTTTCTGATCTTGATGCTAGTAAATTTCAGGTGCTTCCTAGTCCCATTCTAGATGAACTTTTATGCCTAGATATGGACTTTTTTTGTTTGATCTGTCCTCATCTTGGATTTGCTAGTCAATAGATACTAGCTCTTAGATATTAGAATTTTGAGTTGCCCTGTGTAGGGGGTTTAACATTCTTTATATGACTTTAGTTCATTTGAAAGAAAAAAAATTGTTGGTAGATAATCTGGCATATATTTTTTTGAAAATTTAAGAGCTTGTTTTTGTTATGTCTCACACTCATAATTGATCCATTCCAGTCACCAAGAGAATGGTAAATCACATATTATAGTAGTTGGTATTAAATTCTGCAATTTTGCATGGTAGAGTTTCTACATCCTGTCTTGGGATATCAATTTTGATCACTTCTATATTCTTCAATAGCTAACATGTATCAGCAAGAATTAATGTGAAACTAGATATACATCTCCCTTTTGTATTGTTCTTCTTGGCACAAGCTTGTCAAACTCGCTTTTTCAACTTAGAATCGGTACAAGACTTATAAACTCGTATCGTAAAATTTTAAGATTTTACCATAAAATAAAATATTCTTTAAAATCTAATTATATGTATACAAAAATATAAATAAGTTCATGTACAAATTAAATCCTATATATATAAAAATATAAATAACATATTTTATAAATTTAATACATATGAAACTACATTAAAAACGTCATAAGTAGACCTATTCATAAAAGAGATTCAAGTTCATATGTTATATTACAACATTAGAATATATAAAAGAAATTAGTTCAAGTCTATCACATATTTAAATTAACAATACAAAACATGCAAATAAATATTATACAAAATGTATTAAATAATGACTCATAATTGAAGACAATTTATGCTCAGTTTCAGCAAAGAGTCCAAAATTGTAAGATCGTAAAAACGATTTCACTGAGTTTAGAGAGTTCAAATGCAATTTTACTTCAATTTTAATAAGAACCGATTTTATACACGTGTTGACTCATTTGAGAGATTTTGACTCGTGAAAACGTACGAATTAAAACGCGATCTAACAACCATATGTTGGCATGCTGCATTTGCCTTTAATGCGTTCTGGTTTATGTACATTGTCAACTGTTACAACCCAACTGCATCACAGAAGTGCAGGAGAGTTTTAAATTTTTTTCCTCATTTTGAAAAGAAATTGAGTCTTTGCTCAGAAAATGAGACTCTTGTCTTTTCTTGAGTGTGCATTTGTGCTTAAGCAAGTACATGTGAATAGCTCGTAGAACAGCTTAATCTCACACTACTTATTCTTATATTCGATAATTGTAAAATCTACAGAATGATTTATTTTTGTCATCTAAATTATGCCTTCTAGGCACTTGCTTATCATTTTAATCTATGGAAATATTTGAGATGGATTATTTATGCTTGCATGATTTTGTGGCTGCAGATGGCTGAATATCGACTATCAATATACGGTCGGAAGCAAAGTGAATGGGACCAGTTGGCTAGCTGGATAGTGAATAATGAATTGTACAGTGAGAATGTGGTTTGGTTAATTCAGGTACCAACAGCAATCTGTCTAAACTCTGATCATATAAGTTTATGGGATTATCATATATTTGTTAAGAGATTTGTTTTCCTACTCGATCTTGGTAATTATTGGGAAAGCATATATGGTACACTCTTGCACATCTGTTTTACATTGTGAAATTATATCTAGTTCCTTTTTGGTAAGACTGATATGTGGTCTCTCAAAAAGCCATCTTTGCTCGCTACAAGCTTAGGATAATTAATTTTTTATCTCTTAGGCTAGAGCTTTTGCAAATCATGTGTTATCCTTGATGATGATGAGTCCCTAACATTGGGACCCACTCTTCACTGTGAAATGCTGATATCTAATGTAGTTCTGGACAATTATATGCCTTTTAACTTTTTTGTAAAATTGCAATTTTGACAGAACACACTTTTGAATCTATTGTCATTCAGTTCTCGTTTTGTGATTTCTTGATCTGTTTTCAGCTTCCAAGACTGTACAATGTTTACAAGGAAATGGGGATCGTGACATCGTTTCAGAACATGCTTGACAATATCTTTATTCCACTCTTTGAGGTTACTGTGGATCCAGATTCACATCCTCAGTTGCATGTTTTCTTGAAACAGGTTTGCCATTTTTAGTTTGTAATATCTCTTACTTTTCACATCACCTTCAACAGGATGAGATAATTCTCCAATTATATGGAGATTTGAAGTAAATACCATCCTATGATTGTGACAAAATACTGCATCTTATGAGTAATAGTAGATGATAAAATCCTGGAAATTAACTAACTCAGTTAGCAAAATTTATTGGTTTTTTTTTTTTTTTTCCGCTTTTCGTTTCCAGATACTTTTCCTTCTACTGCTGCTTGTTTTCATTTTTATCTGTCCATGTAGTGGATGCTTACTATGTTAAATGTTATCAATCAAAAAAAGGTTGAGACTAACTGTTGGAACTTGAAACTTGGCATTATCCCACCAATCATTCGTAATTCTACTTGGAAACTTCTGATGATGAAGATTCAAAACAATATCAGTGAGCTAAACTGACATCTGGCTGAGTTGTCAAGGATTTGACCTTATATAGTGAACAAAAAAGTGAACTAGGGAGTTTCAGTGCATTGAATTCATGTTTGTGAGTCTCCCACCTAAAAGAAATATCTCTCTGCTTATGTTAGGTCACTAGACTCCAAGGCTAATGGTGGACTACTTTTTAGTCTAATTCTACAATGTCTGAATTGGCTTTTGTTGATTTTTCCAGGTTGTTGGATTGGATGTGGTGGATGATGAAAGCAAGCCCGAAAGGCGCCCCACAAAACACATGCCTACACCATCTCAGTGGACCAACATCTTCAATCCTGCATATTCGTATTATGCGTATTACTGTTATGCCAACCTGTACACACTAAACAAGGTGTGTTGTGTACCTTAATAAAATTTATGCCTAGTAAGGTCTTTCTGTGGATGCTATTTGCTCTGTTTTCTGAATATTTTCTTCAAAATTCTTCTGTCATTCATTTTCTGCCCATAGAGTGTTAGTCTGAGATATGTGAAAATAATTTTTCTCTGTATGTGAATGTCATGATTCAGAATGGAATTCACTCCATATAAATTAGGGAGGTGCAGCTGTTGAAATACTGCCACATTAGAAAACATGGCCCAATTTATCTTTTCTGGATTTTTCCCTCTTCTTTTTAAGTTTCCTTTAGTCATGAACAAGATCATTGCTTGATGTACTGGTTTATGCTGATATCATTCACTCACTTGTTACAATTTTATTTTTCAGCTTCGTGAATCAAAGGGCATGACAACTATCAAATTCCGTCCACATTCTGGCGAGGTATTAATGGAAGCTTTATTCTACTTACTGTAATGTTAATTTTCTGGGTGCCTCACATACATATCATGATCAGGCTGGTGACATTGACCACCTTGCTGCAACATTTCTTACGGCCCATAACATTGCACATGGGATCAATTTGAGAAAATCTCCAGTGCTTCAATATTTGTACTATCTAGCTCAGGTAAATTATTTTCTTTCTTTTATTATTATTGGAAGAATGGTAAACTAAGGTTTCTTACTGTGTTATTTGTGACATCTAATTTGCAATCATTGCATGTCTTTTATCAGATTGGTCTGGCAATGTCACCTCTGAGCAACAATTCCTTATTTTTAGACTATCATCGGAATCCTTTTCCTATATTTTTCCTTCGTGGTCTCAATGTTTCACTTTCAACTGATGATCCACTCCAAATCCACCTAACCAAAGAGCCTTTGGTAGAAGAGTATAGCATAGCTGCTTCTGTGAGCTCTCCTTTTCACTTGCTTAAAGCTGACATTTGTAGTTTTAAGGTCAAATTTTAAGATATTTTCCTAACAGGTGTGGAAGTTGAGTTCTTGTGATCTATGTGAGATTGCCAGGAATTCAGTCTACCAATCAGGATTCTCACATGCTTTGAAGGTACGTTTTTTATTTCGTCTTGATAAAGGATGCTGAAATTTGGAAATACATAGTATTGGCCCCATTGCAATAATGGTGAGTATTGAGGTAGGACCTTTGAAATTTAAAATTGGCAATGAATTAATTATTTCATTTGGCCTAGTATTGCTAATCCAAATAGCATTTGGTGCCCATTCCTGTAGGATGGTGAAAATGTAATAGAAAAATATTTGCCTAAAAAAAAAAAGATAAAAAAAAACTTTTTCATGGACTGATTTGTGAAGGGAGGAAAGGAGGAAGTTGCTGATTAGGATTTGCCTATGGAAAATATTAAATGTCTTCTGGTATGGTGGCAATAGTCAGTTTATCTCGATATAACTGAATGTGTTGAATTATCTTTCAATCAGTACACCCATGAGTTCTTATTGAAATTAATTGGTCATACAACAGGTGCCTGGATATTAACTGATTGGCATAGTGGATGGCCTTTATTTGCATCAATAAATCATAAATTTGATTTCAGTTCAATCATTGGAGATGTCTATTATTATTTCTTTTTCCGATACTTGCAGTGTTGCTGATGTGGATCAGCCAATTAAGTGATTTATTTACAGTTGTCTTATGGCATTGTTAGATTTTCATCAATTCAGTGGAAACTATTTCTTATGATCTGTTCTAAATTAATCTGAAAGACTGCATGTCCAGCTCAGAATGTGCATAGCCACACTGTATTGACATGAACTGCATTATTACTTTATTTGAGATGGTTTTGAATGGAGATTCTTTTTAGTTTACAACAACAACTTTTTAATTGTCTTTCAGTCCCACTGGATCGGGAAAGGATACTACAAGAGAGGACCAGATGGCAATGACATTCACAGGACAAATGTGCCTCGTATTCGTGTGGAATTTCGTGATACGGTATAGGCTTGTTTTTGTACTTATTTATCATTGACTTTGTTGATGCTTTTTTTTTTCTGGGTAATATGTATATATTTTTCATGTCATGCCTTTTGCAGATTTGGAGAGAGGAGATGCAACAGGTGTATCTTGGAAAGGCCATTATCCCCAAAGACGAGGACAAATAAATAGCAAGTAATCATACATAATTGTAGAGGTGCTTTTATATCTTAAATTTTTACTTGATCATCTTTTTCTGTGAAACTGATTTTTTATAAACTGTGCGTTTCCTTTCATGTAGGAAGAAAAAATTTTTCTGCTTGCCCATCTGAATTATGGGAAGGGCATTATACTGATCATGTAAACTGAGAAATGGCATGCTAAGATGAGTTTGACAGGGTTGGAGAAGCAGAACTGTGTACTGCTTCAGTATCTCAGATGACATTTAGATTACAGCAAACAACATGCCATCTCCTACAGTCTTAAGTAAACTGATTGTGGCCTCCAGTTTTAGATGTGCCTTAAGGTAAAATCATATTATACATCTTAAAGATGAATTTTATGTTTGTAGTTAAACAATGAAATCCACGGCAAGAAGGGCAAGCTGATTTGTTGCTTCTGTCTTCCTGATAAAAGCTCCATCAAATTTTGATCCACTGTTATAGTGTTTCTTGTGAATCTGCCTGGTCATACCTATGTGACTGCGAGATTTTTGTATTGTCTCTCTTAGCTAAGAAATTTGAGTTGCTTCTCTTTGAATTTCCCTTTTTTCCAAGGTGGGAATTCAGAAAAGTTTACTCTGAATTTTATAATCTGGCTATTTTGTTTTATAGTAAAAAAAATCTCCTTTTTATGGCAGAAATTTTAGGTATGAATTTGTCTGCAGACGTGTCAGGTAGTGAATTCAGGAACTTAACTGACCAAAAAAGAAATATTGCTGACTTTGTATTAGGAGACTCTGTTCGTCTATTACCGAGGAGCACGTTCTTTTGGAGCTGTTATTGTGTGGTTTCTTTGGAACGCCACTTGGGGAGTTGTGGAAAATGAACTTGATTGGTTCTTAAGGGGGCCTCTTGCAGTTGAATTTTCAAATGTGTGAGCAGATGACCTTAAAAAATTTGTATAAATATTATTTTATCTATTTGCAAGGGTGGAATAATTCTTATAGATCCGGCAATTAGAGCTTTTCTTTTTCGGTAATGAATAGGGATAATTAATGTTCCTTTTAGGTTTCATCATGAAAAGTACCTTAGGATTCTAAGATTTTTACATATTGAGGTTTATAAAATTTTTCATAACAATTTAGAGGTTATAATGATATTTAGTTATCAATTTAAAGACAATTCACTTAATGCTGTTTGTTTTTGTCTACGTAGCAGCGACATGGATGTTGATTTAAAAATCAATTCTAATATATATATATATATATATATATATATATATGGCACACAAATCAACATTATGAATATTCAATTCTTTCATTTGGCCACCTTAGCAGTCGTGTGAGGATGTCTGCTAAGGCTAAGAAATGAAACCTTTTAGTGAATATGTCCTACTACGACCAAGATAGTGTTTTTGCCCTCTGATTTCGGAAGTCCCTCAATGAAGAGTCCATAGAGATGTGACCAAGCCTGTGATGGGATTGGAAGGGGCTACAACAGACCTGGACGAGGAACCCTTTCTGATTTACACGTCTAACCAATGTTTTAAAATTATATTGG
>CATIWR010122303.1:0-24874 GCA_949677035.1 Omphalea diandra | reverse complement strand
CTAGGCCAACACATTCAAATTCAAATTTATTTTTATTTTTATTTTAAATATAATGATAATTTTATATTTAAATAAATTTATTAATTTTACTGTATCTTTTCATGTGCATAAATTATAATTTGTTGTTTATTGTCATAAGTTCTTTAGAAAGAATAAAAATTATTTATTGTGATAAAATAATTTATAATTTTTAAAATAATTTAATATAATGGTAAAAAATGTTATTGTGATAATATTACTTTTTGTTATATATAATTTGATGAGTATTAAAAATTGAAGCAAATATAGTGTCATAAAATATTATGAGGAAAGAATTTATATAATAATTTATATTAAATGCTTATTTATTATGATACAAATTTTCAAATTAGAATTTCTGGATTCAATGGCTCAAAAAAACTCAAATATTTTTCTCGAATTTCAATTGTATTCAAAACTTCTAATGAGTTAATTACACTCTAATTTGATGAATTGATTTCAACTGTACCCCAAGTCAAAATTAACATTTAGTAAAGTATATATTTAAACTTAATTTACCCTTATATTTTTTTTAATTAGTTTAATCAGGTCTAAGATTAAGTTCAGATCTTACTAAGTTAATATTTTAATTTTAATTTAATGTTTTTTACAAAATTTTATTTTATATATTTAAATAATAAACTAATGAATTCTTAATTTTTATTTTAAAGATAACTTTTTTCATAACGTTTAGGTGCATATCACGTAATAGATTTTTTTCAAATATTTCTCAGAAGTTTTTATTTTAAATGATTTAAATAATTTATTATTTAAAATATATAAATTAATTTTTTGAGGAGAGATTGAAATAAATTTTCAATGAAAGATTGAGAAATTTACAAATTATAAATTTAAAAATTTAAAAATTCAAAAATTTCAAATTTAGATATAAAATTGTTATTTTAAAGTATTCAATAACTTTAATTAAGCAAAAAATAACATTAAATTGAATACAAAATAAAAATATCATCTTAATTCCGCTCATGTAATTGATTTTTAAATATTTTTTTAAAATTTTTTTTTAAGTAGTTTAATATAATTTATTATTTAATATATAAAAATTAATTTTTGAGGACATATTGAAATAAAATTTTTTAAAAGAGATATTGAGAGATTTTGTACATTACATTTTAAAAATTCATAGATTTTAGTACAAATTAAAATTCTTTATATACATTATATAATAAATTTAATTAAATAAAAAGAGATTAAATAGAATAAAAAATAAAAGTTTCATCTTAGTTAAACTCATGTAATTAATTTTTTAAATATTTTTTAGAAAATGGTTTGAATAATTTTTTTGAAATATAAAAATTAATTTTTTCAGAAGAGATGGAGAGAAAATTTTTAAATGAGAGTTTGAGAGATTTTATGAATTATAAATTTCAATAGTAAAATTTTTAAAATTTTAAATTTAGATATAACATTAAAATTTATCATATAAAAGTACACAATAAATTTAATTAATAAAAAATGAGATTAAATTGAACAAAAAATAAAAACAACACCTTAATTAAGCTCATGAAATTGATTTTTTAATTTTTTTTATTTCAAATGATTGAAATAATTTGTTATGTAAAAAATAAAATTTAGTTTTTAAGGAGATTGAGAGGAATTTTTTTAAAAAAAATTAGAGATTTTATAAATTATAAATTTAAATTTAAAGAATTCTTAATTTTTCAAATTTAAATATAAGATTAAAACTCATCTTGTAGAAGTACATAATAAATTTAATTGAATAAAAATGAAATTAAATTAAATAAAAAGAAAAGTATCATATTAATTATAAACTCTAAACTTAATTTTGGATTTGATTAAACTGATTGAAAAAGTATAAGGAATAATCGAGTCAAAATATACACTTTACTAAAATTTTATCACATAAAATTTTGTTATAATACACAAGTAATGAGTGGCTTGCTATAATATGTGACTTGAATATAATTTTATATGGACTTGCTTCAATTGCTTATTTTCTTTATATGTAGTCATTTTAAAAAAAATAAATTAAATTTAAGCATTTAAATATATATATATATATTCAAGTTTTGTTTTATGTAAAACCTATTTGACTCAAATAATTTTAAAAAAATTATTATTTTTCTCTTAATAAATTATGAAAAATATTACATAAATAATAAAAAATTCAAATGGGCATTTTAAAGAATTGAATAACAAATTATCCAACCTAATAAAAGAAATATAATTTTTAAAAGTAAACCTGAAACCTAACTCAAACCCAACCTGAAAATCCTTTTATGCATGCAAACTCAATGGGTGATCTGATCTGAAATCCGACTTAACCTAAAAATGATTATATCAAAAAATGATCCAACCTAAAATAATCCCCTCTACCTGTAATTGGCTACATGGGAACTTTTACAAGAACATTATATTATTACACTGAGAATTACAACATATTATGGAAACCTCGATTACACTAAGGAGTCATTATTGCCTTCAAGAACATCTTCAACTCGATTTTCTAGCATAACAAAACCTATGAGCACACTATTAGAATATAGATATGGTGGAATGAGTTTTGGGAACTCAAACTAACCTAATTCAAGTTACACATAAAGATTTAAAGCCATCATATTCATGAAGAGGTGAAGAAATCCATGCTTTATGATCATGCTTGATCATCCATGCATAAGCTTTTCAATGTTTGGGAAGATTATTCAAGCTTATATTAAGCCTCCTTAAGCATCCTCAAGTATTAGAAAAGGTGGGAAGGCTTGAATTGAGAGAAAATAGTGTTAAAGTTCTAAAAACACTAACCTTTAGCAAAAGAATAAAAGGGTTATTACATGAAGAATTAAGATTATTAATCCCTCCTAAGATCACTTTATAAGGTGCAATCGCAACTGAAATACTTAGGAACTAGGCTTACACATAATTGGTGTGTTGCATAAAATTACCGATTTTAACTTAGGGAAACTATAAAAAGATATCATTTGGTTTTAAGATTTTATACATTGAATGTATGAGAAGTTTTTTGCAACAATGCATGAAATACAGTTATGGCTATGGTTATGGCCACATGCACATCTTAAGTAATCCAATCATTGCCCTCGTAGTACTTCATACATGGAAAACTAATACTATAGTTGAATTACTTCTTATGATGTAAGGAGAAGAATAACAACAATCATGTTAGCTTCTGGCAAAAGAGATTTTAAAAACTCACATTTTATTTCAATCACAAGCAGTTTCTATTAAGGGTTTTCTACATTTGTTACAAACTAATATCCTCTTATATAAAGGGGAAAGCAGACTAAGGTGGATCCTTTCCAACCTGTCTTAGTATAATTATTACAAGTCCTTTATCTTTACAGCGCACAACACACTAACAAGCCTTTTACTTTGATTTTACAACACATATTACACTAATCTTTATTTGTGGATAGGCTCGTGTGATTGAGACATGTTCATGTATATGTAGTATGAGTCATCACTGTCAATGGACTTCTTTTCAGGAGTTTTGTTTGCTTCATGCTTTATATAGTAATCATACAACTTATATGGGTCTTGAGAATATGGTTCAAGGATATAGTCTCTTTTTGTCAAGTCATTTTAGAGGCATTGTGGCCTTGATAACTCACCTCGTGTGCTACTATCTTTCAAAAGTCTTTGGTGGCATCTAGCTAACAGGTCATTCTAAGGAGCATCTTCTACCAAAGAGAGTCATATTTCCTTAGGGATTACTTTTTTTTGTCCCCACATAAATTTTTAAAAATCCCTAAATCGTTCATAGTTATCCAGAGCATCAGTCCAAAGTGAGAACTGATTTTCTTTGTAACTGTGGAAACAAGCCATGGGCTCTGGTGAGGTTCCTGCCGGTCCAATCAAGCAAGGTCGGTGAAGAATATAGACTACTCTTTTATGATAAGTCGTTTATGTCTCATGATATTGGTACTTTGCCTTAGCAGATTCGATCCACTTTTCTAGGGGTTAGAACCACTCTAATAAGGTGACTGTGTGAGGGTTTTTCCTTGAACCATTTTGAACCTTTATTAAGTAAGACTAGAAATGATACAAATATATTTCGAAAGCTATGGTATATAAATGACAAAAATACCATAGAAAGGCTAATAGTTCTTCTGGCCATATCCAGAATTCTCCATTCATAGTGGAAAGTCTAAAAAACTATAGACCTTTAAGAAAGGATACGCTGGATGAAAACCAAGAATGTCTAGGAATATGGGACCATATGTCTTTAGGAGCAGAGATTGGTAAACAAAAAGTTATTCCATAACAACCTTTATTATTTTTGAGTAGGTTATGGGAAGTTGGACTTTACGAGGGACTCTAGTTTTTAAGTAAGGTTATGGAGGTGTGGATGAAGAGGTTGAGGATGCCATTAAGATCAAAGTGATTATTTTTTTTCTTAGTGGATTAAGGAGCCTGATTATGGTATGGATGAGAAATCAAGGATGAGGTTTGTATCTCCTTTTATATTTTGCACATCAAAATTGTATTTACTAAACCAGTCTTTCCACCTAAGCAATTGAAGATGTGACACATTTTTTCTTTGAATTCTAACATCTTTGGAATGAACAATCCATGAGGATTGTAAATCGATGTCCAATCAAATGAAATTTAAATTTTTTTATCCCATTTTTTACTACCAATATTTCTTTGAAGGTGGAATGATAATGGACCTCTGACTACTTGAATCGTCCATTAGCATGGGCATATATTTTCCTTTGGTTGTCTTTTTCTTCGAAGAGTACTGCACCCCAATAATAGTCACTAGCATATATGTGTAGTATCCTTTTTCATGTCGAGGGAATCTGGAGAGGTGACAAATTTTGTATCTTTGCTTTAATTTTTTTTTACTACTTCTGTCTGGTTGGAACTCCACTCTGGTTGATTCTTCTTTAGAATCTGTCTTAGTGGGTTCGCCTTTTTGGTGAAGTGGGGGACAAAGTCTCACAAATAATTTGCAATTCCTAAAAATTATTGTACTTACTTTTAGGTGAGATCTTTGTCTTGGAATTTTAATAATTTAGTAGCAATGTGTGGACCCTACTTGCACTGACCATCCTTGAATGTCATCCCCAAGAATTTTATCTTTTCTTTTGCCACTTGCATTTTTATGGATGACAACATTACTCTAAATCTTTTTGTTAGTTCCATGAATTGTGATAAGATTGCTTGGTGGGAATCTTTATCTTTTGAAAAGAGTAGGACATCATCAATATATATCAAGGCACTATGGAGAATAGGTTCATATATTTGGATAATTGCCTTTTAAAAAAGTGATGGAGCCACCTTGAGGCTAAATGACATTACTGTCCACTGGTAATGTTTGTTAGGAATATAGAATGCTGACTTTGACTGATCTTTTAGCCTGACCCAATTGTCAGAATCCTGCTTTTAGATCAAACTTTGAAAAATATTTTTTCCTATGACAAATGGATAAAAAGTGAGGAAATCTTTGGAAGGGGAAACTTATCATCCTTTAAAAAATGATTTAAAGGCTAAAAGTATATGACCAGTCTCTTTTTTCCTCGAATTTGCTCAAACCTATTGTTAACATAAAAAGCTTGACAGGCCCAATCAAAATTGGTAGGTTCAATAATTTTTTACGCCAGTAACTATGAACTTTCCTAGTAAGTTAGGGTTAGGCCTTCAGGACCCATTCCTAGATGGGTTGCTTTTATTGGGTTGATGTTCTCATGTATTTTAAAAGGTAAGCTAAAAAAAAAAATTCTAGGTTGGTCCATAGCAGTTTTGGGTTTTTGGCTAAGAATTCTATATGATTTTCAGCACAACAATGAACTTTGAGTTCTTGGTAAATGTTTGAAAAGGCTGGGTAGATTTGGTTTAAAAATGTTAGGGCCAGGAATAGTGAATTAATTCTAGTGTAGGGCTAGAAGTAGTTTTTAAAATTGAGGCCCTTAGGTAAGACCCTAAGTTTAGACAACTTCCAATAGAGGTCAAATCTAATAACAAAGTCTTTCTCTAGTAAGGATGATCTAAGAAGTTTTGTATGAACTTGATAACCAAAAAAGAATTGGATGGTAATGGGCTTTGTTGTAATTAGCCTTATATGAAAAACTTCTCCATTTGCGGTCCTGAAAAACTTCTTATGGGATTTCCAAAACCTTGATGGAAGGACTTTTTGTTTAAGCATGGAAAGTTGAGCTCTTGTATCAATAAAGACCACGACCTTGATAGGCTTAGAGAGTATCTCTAACAAGATGTGAACAAATGCCAAAAAGGATTGGATAAGACTCATTAATTTCCAACTGCTATGGTATCCTTATGGGATATCTTGGAAGAGGAATCATGGCATTACATAGAGGCATTGAATGAAAATGTCTACCATATTTTGATTCTTCATCTGAGGATGAACAATCTTGAATATCAAAGACTGTTTTTGCTTAAGCTTCTTTTTCAATAGAGAACAAAGACTCATTATCTACATTATCCAAATCTATAACTATAGAAATTTGTATTTGTTATATAATCTTGGTTGCCTGTTTGGACTTATTAGGATAGTTCTTTGCAAAATGTCCCTTCTTTTCACATGGCTAGTACCTATCTATTTTTCTCTTTCCCTTGTATTTCTTCTTCTTAAAGAATCTCCATTTCTTTCTTAAGGACGTCCCCTTGGGCCTTTTCATTTTGTAGTAGTGCTTCTTCTTTTTTGTAGGATAGTAATAGTTTTTCTCGTCACCATTGTGCATTTAAAGAGTGGGTCTAACCTCTTACATGACTTTTTAAGTGAAGGATTTTTTTATTTGTCCAGTATTTGATGAATAACCTTCCTTTGGTCACAAAGTCTTTCTAGACCTTGGATTATTAGTTGTTACATTTCTTTGAAGGTTAGGTCATTAATAGATTTTTCTTTTTGTTGGATTACTTGGTGCATAAATGAGACTAATAACTCTAGGAGTGAAGTTATGAAAGCCTATTTTAAGTCAGGATTCGCCCATCCTCCTAACTAATAATACCTTTTTGACATTCTTTGATAATAAAGGTCCAGGTCCTTTTTTAACAAAGAATAACACTTCATGTTAAAGAACTCCTTCCGGTTAATATTAGTAAAATCCTATGGCTTTCCAACAAACTCATTGTAAAACATTCTTAGAAATTTTGAAGCACCTGGACTTTGCACCAATCTCAATTTTAAATATTCATCACATGCCATGTACCAATCTTGCATTCTCCCAGTTAGCCTAGTCACTGATTCTTTTAAAACTATTCTCAAAACAGCTCATGATTTCTTTATTTAGGAATTAATCCAAGCTCTAAACTCTTGGAATTTATCCCTGTAGAATTTTGGACTAATATTGTCTAAAGAAAACTAAAGTCCTCCACTGTTGAAAGGAGGTGGCCGATTTGGCGAGAGAGTTGTATCCTTGTTCTTATTAGGAGGATCAACAGTATAAGGAGGATTAGTAATCGACTCCCCTATTTAGGGATTTGCCATAAATTAGACCAAAACTTCTTCTTCTTCTGGTGACTCAGTATCTTTTTCTTCAAAAGAATCAGACTCAGAAGATTGAGAGGAGAATTCTTCAGTTTTGGATTTTACCATTGAGAAAGATGAGATTGAGGTAGTGGCCCTATCTAAATAAAAAAATAATTGGGTTTACCATTTAGGCTTCTAGTGGAATATCTTTTTTATGGGATGGCTTTTCAATAGATTCTGTTGATGAGGTTGTATGCATAGACGTATCTTGGGTTCTTTTTGGCTCAGGGTTCATTAGAAACTTTCCTAACCTCAATTTTTTATGGAAGGGATCAGCTAAGAGTATACCAAGAGGCATGCTCAAAGGCATACCCCATAAAAAGTTCTCTTCTACTTCTCATCACTCATGGACTTGCATGCACTCTTATAATTGAAGTATGAGAAGGTCTCTTACTCATACTATAGTTACACATAGGGGAAAGACTTATAAGTCTAAACTCTAATGCTACTATTGCATGAGGTATGAACATATCAATGTCTTTTACTACATTAGGAAGACACACCTCAAATTAAAAGACCCTTTTAAGCCTAATCCCAAGGACCCAAGTATGCTTAGGTACCTAAACAAAGGTAAATTGTTTTTGCATTGTAGGAATGCATAAAAACCACCCAAAAAGATAATGATGCCATGTGGATAGTGGATGTTCAAAGCACATGATTTAAAATCGAAAGCTATTCACATTTATCAAAGGAAAAGATGGCGACAATGTCATATTTATAAATAATGCTAAGGGTAAGGTAATTGGCATTAGAATTATTGGTAAGAAAGGTAGCTCTCTTATTGATAATGTTCTTTTAGTTAAAACATTGAAACATAATTTATTGAGTGTAAGTCAATTATGTGACAAAGGTAATAAAGTCACCTTTAACCCTAGAGAATGTCAAGTTACCACCTTGGTGGATAAGAAGGGAGTCTTTAAGGGTGAAAGGAGAGGCAATACCTACTTAATTAACTTATACAATTTGGCTAACTAATCTTTTAAATTTCTTATTTCTATTAACAATGAATCTTGGCTTTGGCATAAAAGACTTGGACATGCTAGCATAGAGATTCTACAAAGTTCATTAAAAGGAGAGCTCGTAGAGGGTCTTTCAAAGCTTAAGTTTATAAAGGAGAAGACATGTAGGCCTTGCCAAATGGGGAAGCAACACCAAGTATCCTTCAAAACAAAAATGTTATGATTTGAAAAGTTAGAACTTGATCCTACTCTTAAGGAGAATATGATTAAACTTGAAGACGATGAACCTACATAAGAAGAAGTGCAATAATAACAACAACAATAAGAGGAGAACTAAGCTCAAGAACTCCCCATGGATTGGTGATATTCCAAAAATCACCCAAAAGATATTATCATTGGTGAGACAACCATGAGAGTAAGTACAAAAGATCAATTACATGTTTTAGATAATAATCTTTCTCTTGTTTCTCAAATTGGTGAGGTTTTTGATGATGAAAGCTATGTAAGAGAAATTCAACCAATTTGAGAGAAATAAAGTTTAAGAACTTGTTCTTAGGCTTAAGGAACACCCAATTGTGGGATGCAAATGGGTGTCTTGGAATAAGTTAGATGAGAAAGGTTTCATAACAAGAAATAAAGCTAGATTGGTTGTTAAGGGATACAACAAAGAGGAAGACATTGATTATGATCAAACCTTTGCCTTCACAGTAAGATTAGTGGCCATTAGGATTCTTTTAGCATTTTCATGCCATATGAATTTTAAGCTTTTTCAAATGATGTGAAGAGTACATTTTTAAATGGTTTCATTGAGGAGGAAATTTATGTTAAACAACCTTTAGGTTTTAAGTCTCATGTTTTTCCAAATCATGTTTTCAAATTAACTAAAGCCTTATATGGTTTAAAATAAGCTCAAAGAGCTTGGTATGAAAGGCTTAGTTCTTTTTTTTTACAAAATGATTTTGAATAAGGAAAGGTTGACACTACTTTATTTATAAAAGGACATAACAAGGATACACTCATTGTACAAATATATGTTGATGATATTATATTTGGTGCTACTAATGAATCTCTTTATGATAAATTTGCTGAGTGCATGACTAGGGAGTTTAAGAAGAGCATGATGTGTGAGCTCAAGTTCTTCCTTAGTCTTAAAATCAATCAAACCAAAGAGGGCATCTTTATCAACCAAGCTAAGTACACAAGGATCTATTCAAAAGTTTTGGCATGGATGGATGCAAAGTAGTAAAAACCATAATTAGTGTAACTATCAATCTAGACAAGGATGAATCGGGTAAGCCTATTGATGAAAAGAAGTATAGAGGTATGATTAGCTCTCTCCTTTATCGTACAACATCTAGACCCAACATCATGTTTAGTGTTTGCTTGTGTGCTAGATTCCAATCTTGCCCTAATGAATCTCATTTGAATGTCGTTAAGATAATTCTTTAGTATTTGTATGGCATATTTCATTTATGACTTTGGTATCTTAGGAATTCATCATTTAGTCTTCTTAGATATTTAGATGCAGATTATGCTGATAATTTGATGGATAGGAAGAGCACTTCCGAAAGTTGTCAATTCATAGGTGAATGTTTAGTTTCTTGATTTAGCAATAAGCAAGTTTTAGTTGCCTTATCCACTATTGAAGTGAAATATGTGGCGGCTGGTTATTATTGCACCCAAATTCTTTAGATGAAGCAATATATCAAGGATTATGGCAAAGATGTTGATCATATTTCCATTAAATGTAACAACACAAGTGTAATAAATCTTTCTAAGAATCCTATTCAACATTCTTAAAGCAAACATATTGATATTAAACACCATTTTCTTAGAGATCATGCCAATAATAGTAATATAGTGTTAGAATTGATTGACATTAATCATGAACTTGCAGATATTTTTACTAAACCCCTTAATGAAGAAAGGATGTACTTCATCAAGAGGAAACTTAGAATGCTATATGAGAGCTCCCTAGGGTGAAAACATATCTCATTATGTGCATGTGTAATGAATGTTTGCATTTGGTGCTAGATTTGCATATAATGATGAATTATTAAGATTAATGTTGTAGATGTGGTAATTGACTATGCAATTGTGCTTCTTAATGCAAAAGTGCTTGAATTATTCATCATAAAATCAAATTGATTACTTTAGGTTTGGGCCACTTAAACTATACTTTTGAATTGGTTTTTTTAAATTTACCTTTAATTTGCAACTGAAATACTTTATCGTAGTCACTACCTTTAAGTCAATTTTCACTTTGAGATATTCCTTTAATTATATTCACGCCAAAGAGTTGCAACTATAAAATTTTTCAAATTTCAAAATCCTTAACCTTTGACTTTGTAGGTTTCTAAGGAATTCTTATTTGTTACTCAGAGAATTCATAACTCGCAATCACAACATGTATTTAGCAGATGCGACCTTTGAAAAATTCGTTAACTTTAATCACTAGCTTTTCAAACCCTCAAATCATGTATTTATTATACTTCTAGCTATTTCTTTCCACCTTCATACCTCTTTTCTACTTACTTAAACCCCTTAAACTCCTCCCTTTCCATTTTTTACCTCTTCTCTCATCTAAAACTTCTCTCTCTCTCTCTCTCTCTCTCTCTCTCTCTCTCTCTCTCTCTAATCCTCTTCCTACTTTACTTCTTATTCAAACTCTATGGCTCCCAAAAAGCCACCCAAAGTAGAAAAAGGCAAGGGCATAACCCAAGCCTCTTCTCCACCATATACAACTTTCATACCTTTCTATAAAATGAAAGGAGTGATAAGAAAAGGGCAAGCCTAATTTAAAGTAAATAAAGAGAAAATCATTCAAGCCAACAAAATTCCCTCAACTTTTCTTCTCACCACTCTTGGGTTGAAGTAGGAAATCAACAAATATCTTGATAATCTTAGATGGATTCGCTTTATCTATTGGGAAGAACTGAGCTATGAAGATGTCGTACTGGAATTCATGTGCACTATGAGCATTAGCAAAGATCTTTCTTCTAAAACAGGTATGTTTAGCTTAGATTTTTGTTGCTTTGGCAAAGAATACTCTATATCCTGCCCTGAAATTCGCTCTCTTTTTAATTTTCAAAATGAAGAAGATACTTTTATCACCTTCTCTTCTTTCAATTTTATCTTTTTTGGTTTTTGGCAAGCCATTTCAATTAAAAGAAGACACAACTCAAAAAACCCATTTCCAAAAACATTAAAACCTTTTCTATGTGGCTTTTTCATCATATTATTACCTTTTCAATTAATGCGAGAAGAGATGGCAATGAAAAGGTCTCACAGAAAGACCTTTCATTATTTTACTACCTTTTCAAAGATCAACCCATCCAAATAGGTGTGTTTTTTTTTTTTTTATAAATCAATTAGAGCACATGAGCCAAAAGACCAAGTGCTAATTTCTCCTCCCTTCATACCTAAATGCCATCTATAGGAATGTTGGGGCATTCACCCCTAAAATTGAAGCAAATCTCACCATCACTCATTATCCTAGCAAAAACTTCCTTGATCTAACCTAACTTCTAAGTGCTAAAGCAATAAAGCCAAATACTTATCAATATCTTTTAAGCTCCCAAAGTCTCATTCAACAAGAGATGTCTCAAGCCTCTGAATGAAAAATACCTATGATTGAAAAAGGTGAAGCAATTGTGCCTCAAGAAGAACTCCCTCGAGATTTCAAAGGTTAAAGGAAAGCTTCAATTTCTTCCTCTTCTTTTAGACCTTCTCATACCTCGCCTTTTGGAAAGATCTCCAAGATGTTGAAGAAAGTACTTAAAAGGCTAAATTTTCTTCAACATCTCTATGGAGATACAAATTCAACACAAACTTGGTCTTGAGGAGTGTTACCTCCATGATTTTGCATTCTCTACTGATGAAGAGGAAGAAGAGACACTTCAAGCACCACCTCAAGAAAAAGAGCCGCAACATCAAGGCATTGATGAAGAACAAAAAGACACCAAGGAAGATCTTGATGATAATGATGATATCTCTCTGGATTTCTAGCTTTGATTGCCTTTTCTTTTTTTTTTTTTTAATCTTTGGCCCATCTGTGTTGTGATCACACACTTGTGTATGTGTGAGGTTGTTAAAGTGTTTGTTCATGTAAGTTTGTTAATGTTTCTCTTTTTATAAAAATTCTATTTATATTCTACTTTAATTCTTAAATGATTGCATTTATAATTATTTATCAACCTTATTCTTGTCATTGCCTTTGTGATTGAACTTTGTTTTTTACCGCCTCTCTTTTTGATCTTGACAAAGGGGGAAAAGGTGTGAATATTCAATGTCTTAGTTAAATCAAATCATGGATCTTATATGGATATTGGTGTGGATATGATTGGTTATTGAATAATCAAAGGCCAAATTGAAATTCTTAAGTAACATAGAGGGAGTATATCTTAAGGGGGAGCTTTTAATTCAATCTAAGTTCTTTACATTCAAAATAATATGTGCATCTTTTTTTTTTTTTTTTTTTTTTTTTTTGCATATTTCAATATAAGTTATCAAAATTAAAGAAAAAAAAAAGGAGACTATTGGACGAGGTTGGTCAAACATATGTCAAACTCTATTTTAATCTTGACAACATAGATTGAAAGACTCTGATAATCTTCTTTAAGTATGGTGATTGCATAAATAAAATTACCATTTCATTGGAGGTTGAATGGAACTAATATTCAAGGCGTACTCATAAATTGTGCTTGCTATAAGTAAATAGCGACCACTATCTCAATCAAAGCCTGACACATTTTGGACAATTGAGTTTATAATTTCAATTGCGACACCTTTAATGACTGCGACTATCAAAAGAATTTGGAGGGATTTAAGTAACCAGCCATACGAAGCCACATATTTTAAGAATTGCTAATGAAACAAAAATCCTGACAACGACCCTCCTTGTAGTAACTGCTACCTTCCACGTTGCATCATTCCTAGACTTTAGTTAGATTCGCTATGGGCATTAGTGCCAAGGTTCGCCAATGTGACCATGGTAGCTTCTATGAGATAAGAATAGCACCCGCAATCTTCAATTGCACCTAAAAGACTCAAACGACTACATTTTTTGGATGTGCAAATGTAGAAATGACATGTGTATTAGCCATTAGATACAATAAAGATCTCAACCGTGAAAAAGCAAAATTCAGAGCGAAACTTGAGTCCGATCGCTAATTCCTTGTCGTGAGCTCAACATTTAACTAACAAGCATTTAACACTGGATTTTACCATAAACTTTGGAGATTTTGATATAGTTTGTCTCTAACATCTCTTTGGTGGGAGTAACATTCACCAAATGGACATAAATGCAAGAGAATATCATTTACTAAGGCCAAACTCATGCAAACTTGCTTCTCAACTTTCTCTCTCTCCTTTACTCTTTATTATTGAGTTGTAATAAGTTTGGTGTGAGCTTTAAACACCATTTGGGATTGGGTTTAAGAGTGAACCAATAGAAAACTCTTGTATAGGTTTAAGTATTAGACTTGGGAAATACTTGTAAGGTTGTGTGTAAGCCTTTGCTAAACGTAAGTTGCAAAGTTAGGTGTGAGTTTGAAAACACCATTAAGAATTAGTGGAACACTCAATTAGAAGAATTGGGGAGTGGATGTAGAGTTGGTTAATACCCAAACCACTATAAATCTCTGTGTTTTCTATTCTTCTTCTACTTCTTCTACTTCGTCTTACATTTACTTAATTAACCCTTTTTCCAAAATAAAATTGTCCACCAATTCAACCCCCTTCTTGGTACACAAAGGCCAACAATGAGTATGGTGGTGATAAAAGTGATGAAGAGGTGTAATGATGAACGTTGAAGGTGATACTAGGGTGGAACTTAGTTTCCCTAAGATTTTGGCAAGTGAGAGGAAGAAGATGGAGATAAAAATGGATAGAGAAAAGTGTCCAACAAAATGAGTCTCCTTAATCAATTTTGACTATCCCATATATTATAAACAATGTTTGAAAAACCAGATTGAATCAATTGGTTGGACTCGTAAAATTGAGAATAGAACCAGTGATCAATTCGACTAGATTTGGATCAATTTCAATTTTTTTTATTTTTAATTATTTTAAATACATTTATATTTTAATATTTTTTCTAATTTTGAAAGATATTTTAGTATTATTTTTGAATTTTATTCGTTATTAAATTAACGGAACCAGACCAATTCGATCAACCAGACCAAATAAAAAACTAATTAGTTGACCGATTCGATTTTAAAAACATTGATTATAAAGGAAATATTCTTGAATTAGCAAATGAAAATACCATTTTTACCTTGAAATAGGCTTATTTTTGAGTTTGGATTTTAAATAACCCAAATAGTCAGACAAATAACCGATTTTCGATTTGATCGGTCCAATTCAATTAATTTAATAATGAATAAAATTCAAAAAATATTACAAAAGTAGCTTTTAAAAATCATAAAAAAAATATTAAAACGTATAAATATATTTACAATAATTAAAATAAAAAAATATTTGGATTTGGGCCATTTGTCTTAGTCCTGAGCTGTCCTGCCCCCTCCCTCCACACCAGCCCCCGCGCCCCGCCTCCCCTCCTCCCCTCCCCCCCCTCTCTCCTTTTTCCCCAAGAACAGTTCCAAAGGCTGAGAGCCATTACTGCAAAGGGGCAAATGAGCCTTCTTTGGTTCCAAGAGCTTCGGGTCATTGTAGTTCTTCGTTTATCCAAGAGCTTCGGGTCATTGTAGTTCTTCCTTTATCCAAGAAGTTGCTCTGTTGCAGAGTTATTTAGTTCTAGCATTTGTTGATGTGTCACTAGTTCTAGTATTTGTTGATGTGTCATTAGTTATTTAGCCAACGGTTAGTATTTATTTTGCTATAAGTGGATAGTTTATTGTTAGATATATTCCGAACAAAGTTAGTATAAGATAGCTTGTCTATAAAGCTTTTCCAGCTCATGATCAAATGAAACGAATCATAATATTTATTTTGATTTTCATTTTGTAATACAATTCCATGTGATTTTTCTCCTAAACCAGTAATTCAAGCCTTGTTGTCATCCGTTCTTCAACCCATGACTGTTTGATTATAGTTTGATAACCGTGTTTAATTTATTGCTTAACAGTAGAATTGCGAGAAGAGAGAGACAAACTCTCTTGGTTCTTAAATTTTATAGGGTTGGTGGCAGAGATGAGTAAAATAATGAAGGCTGGCATGCAAAATCATTACAAAATTTTTCAGCTTCATCACTTTAAAAAAGTTGAAGCAAGCAGGGAGGGAGAATTGCTGTATTGTGATTCTCACCCAGAAATTCTTAGCTATGAAGCCAAAAACACAGAATGAGATAGTGGTTAAATAAGTTCAGAAAAATAATAAGAGAATTGTCTAGCCTTCGCTGATTTTCTTTCCTGGCTGTCCTGATTTACGTCCACCGCCAGGTTGCAGCATATACTGGTTTTTCTTCCCAGCTGTCCTGATTAAAGTCTTTCAAAAATTTGCGAAGCCCCATTCCATGCAGCATCAGAAATCCTCAAAGATTTAACGCACCATCGATGTCTCACTATATTCATGGGCATAGGCCATAGAGAACCAAATTGAGAAAGTCGGTACTATGGTCACACAGCCAAGAGAACTTTCATCTACATAACTGCACAAAAAGGACATAAAGCCATAAAAACCGAGTTTCCAATTTTTCATCTTCATTTCAGACTGAATGTTGGGTCAAAGGACACAGCTTAAAATAATTAAAACAATTTGCTTGAAAATCATATCCTGCTTTCTTAAGGGGAAACATATTTAATGAACAGAGGCGACAGAATACATGAATTTATTTGTATCACAAAATAGGCAACTTTCAAAGGATTAAACTTAATATTTCACTGTTTGCCTGCTTAATCTATGGACTTTAGTAAGGAGGGCTCCAAGGACATATGTCCTCTCTGGTACGCACCCTTGTTAGCTGATGCATCTTTGTGAATGAGTGGTTCAGGGGCCTGGGCAGTACCATAAGAAACAATCCCAGAAATTGCCTGTCTTTCTCTATAGGATGCCCAAGTTACCAAATAAAGGCCAGCTATGATTAGGCAGCCTCCCAAAATGCTGTTACGACATGGGAAAAACACCAAGTAAGCCATTTTGCACCATCTTCAGGTGCTATAGAAGAAAAGGAACAGATTGTACAAAAGGTTCTTTTCGAATGCAACTATATTTAGGAGAAAATACAAATGAGAACATTTAGAAACAATTAGGAAAATCACAGATCTATGTAAGTGTAAATATGTATGCAATAGGTTTCTCATAAAAAAAAAATGTATGCAACACATAAAAGTCGATACACAAATGTTTAAATATGCATGCAATACATTTGTCATAAAAAATATGTATGCATGCACAAAAGTTGATACACAAATTGTACGATGGTTTTCAAGTGACTAGGGCAAAACCTTCCCAAATATATGGGGCTTCCAAGAAAAGCTCTTGACAGGAAGGCAGAAGCTGCAGGTTGAAGTGGATTGTAAAGTGCAACCAAAGCAGGCCCCAATATCTTATTGGACCATGTCAGGAGTCCATAATTAAGGGCAGAAGCAACAATTCCCTGAGAAAATGAGGATGTCAGAATACAAAAAGCAATTAAACATTTAGTGTTGGATATGATTATAAGGAAAGAATGAATGGGGATATAATTAACTATATAATTGCCATAAAACCACATGAAATGGTTATTATCCATGAAGGACAGCCTCCAAGGTCAAAATTTTTAGCCCAAGCAAATAATAGCTGCAGCTTTAAGTAAAAAAATTCACAAAAATTAAACCTTGTTCTTGGGCGAATAAAGAATTTCAAATTATTTTTGGGCCAGTGAGGATAATATTTGCTTTTACATTTTTGTTCCAATTCCAAAAGGCTTGAACACTTTCCTCTCTAGATTATCAGGGAAACAGGAAAAGAACATAATGAGCAACCAAGTTGGCATTCAAGTTATTAAATCACTTGTAGTTGTAATTAACCTAGCAACTGCTAAGATTGCAAATCCAGAAAAAGGTAATAGATTCAATTTACAATGTGTTTATTTGATTCATGCTTGGTCCTTTCAGTTGCGAATAGATCCCTGTTTTATTTTTCCAGTTCAATGAAACTGATTTCTAATCCAAAGAAGTGGTGGGTAAGGGTAGGACAATGATGGAATGTGATACCATTCCATTTTATCAAGTGAAGTCATTTTAAAAATTTCAGTCATAGATTAATTCTAAACTCTCATATTCACAAATTCATAATATTTCACAATAAAGACTTGGGAGTTTATCACCAACATATTCTTTAGTTTTAATGATGTAAAAAATTTCAAGAAATAGGATCTAACCCATGTCAAATGATTCTCCGCGTAATTCAGACAGACTTTACAGCTATCAAGGATGTCCACAAGCTTATTCAGCTACAGCATGGCCCATATTGGCCAAATATAGCCATGGCACTGACTATATAGGCTTGTTTGTAACATGGCCTTAATAGAATAGGCACTAAGAATGAACTCTACCTCTTGAAAAGATCATCATATCATATGTTAATGTGATAATATGAGAGGAAAGAGAATGAGAAGTAAAACGTTGAGCTTTAATTTATCTAGGAATTTGAGCAAAGGCTGGATTGTTTTCCTTGCTGGGATTGTGAAGGTGTTTCCTATTTCCTGTCTCTCACGACTTCCCTCCACAGCCCCCTTCCCCATGCATAACAAGGAATGTACACCTAAGGGATGCCCAAACAGAGAAACCAAATTTCCAACTTGGATGGGAAATGAACCTTCACAGCCTTATCAACATCACTCTGAAAGGAAGAATGCATACTCTCTGACTAAGATAATTATCATAATTTGGAATTTCTCAATCTCAAAAATTGGATATCAAACTTCATCACAGAAGGACAAAAGGAAGCTATACAATTTTCATAGTTAGGTTAGTTGGAGCTAGCATATGTAGCACACTTGAAATTCAAGGTAAAATATAGCATTAAACAGAAACTTACAGCATAAATAACAGCCCAAAGTTCAGATGGTGTCAGACTCCACTCTGTGGCTCCATTGGTCATAAAGAATGCTGTCAGTACCATCAATAGAGCTCCAGAAGCATATGAAAATGCAGTAACTGAAAGGCTGGCATGATATCTCATTAAAAGTGGAGCCTGCAAGTTTTACTAAATTTAAAAATTCAACACCATAGAACATGAGCCACAAAAATCTAACAGTATATACAACTCAAATATAAAGGTCGTTAGAAATAAGAGACTTGACCATGAATTTCTAGTTAATATAACCTGGGCTTGTATTAACAATTATTCAATATTGTGGGCATCCACATGCACCAACTCATGAATGCACACACAATAATTCTTTGTAGAAAAAAAAAAAAAATCCTGCAATCCAAAATCTTTTAAGTCAATATTACAACAATGGTCCTCACAGTCATATGCAAGTGCAAACACAAATCAAAACAATAATTCTAAGAATCAAACATATACACAACTTTCAATTCAAATTCTCTTAGGGCCTACATTATGAGTTGTGCATGTCAAATTGTAAAAACCGAACAAGATGTAAAACTCAAATGCTGATTAATTTCGAGAGACATCAATCCAAATGAACCCTCAAGTGATTCAAAAGTGTAGGATATTTAGTCATTTACCCAAACAGGAACAGGTGTAGGCTCGGATAGAAAACAAAAGGCATAAATGATGCAAACATCCAAGGCAAGACCAAAGATCCACTTTAACTTCAAGGCTCAATTACAAAAGGAGGGCTAAAGAAGTTCAATAATGTAATTGGAGCTTTCTTGCAACGGGGGAATTACACTTGGATTGGATCAAAAGGAGCAAAAGATACATGAAGCCTAATTAGAGGAAGCTTGGAACTTGGACACTTCAAATGGAGCACTTAACTTGATCCAATGGAGCCAAACATGTGAAGATGACCATGGCCCAATTACATCAATAACATTCAGCCAAGACAGAGGTTAAAGGCCTAAGATATGTTTTGTTAAAGAAGATAAAGTCCACAAGTCCAAGATCTAAGATTCGCTTAGTTGACATTGTTTTCCTATTCTTCTTAGGATTCTCTCTTCATTGGTTGAATAACCTAGCTAATATTCTTACGATATTTTGTTAATAATTTCATTTTTGTAAGCTATTTAGCCCTAGGAAAGTACCTCAGCTGAATCTACTTGGCCAATAGGAGTTTATCTTTTATCTTTTCCTTGTTGCTTTTGGATTAGCATTAGGTAGCCAAATTCCCATAGGATTTTAGGGTTTTCATTAAAAAATTGTAAGGTTATAAATACCCTCATATTCGACCAACATAGGCATTTAATAAATAACAATTTTTCTTAGCAAATTTTGTTTGTGAGAGTATTTTTGTTATTGAGTTTTTGAAACACTTGGTAAAATTGTTGAGTGAAGGCTTAATAATTTCACAAACTTGTTGATTTTAATCTTAAATTGGTTTAGTTAATTTAGGGTTTGAGTTAACATAATTTTAAATCTTTATAATTTAAATTGTTAGAAACAAGTTTTTTAAAAATCTAGTAGAGAATTGAAAATCAAACTTGTTGCACTTCATTCTTGAATAGACTTGGGACTTGTGTTGACTATACGGGGAAGGATCAAACTAATCTTCCGTATCAATAAAGCTTGATAATGAGAAACTAAAACTATTAAATGAAGCCTACATAAAGCAACTCAACTGAGCTATGTCTTAATCTCAAACTTGTTAGGTTGTCAATATGATTGTTTTTGTTCGCTTCAATTTAGGGCAAAAGCTAGTAAATCCTTTCTCACCTTCTCCCATGTCCTTCTAAGTTTGCCCCTAGCTTTCTTACCGCAATAATTCTATATTTTAGAAAACATATTTCATAGTGAATGACAAAGAAACTGTGATACCCTCTAACATTACACACGCAATCAAGTCAAGTAATTCTCTTCTATACAAAACCATATGGTGCATAAAGTGATTCTCTTGTATGAATTGGTTAGAAAAAATTATAAGAAAAAAAAAATCGGTCTCCAATAATATACTTTGATGCACACCTGAGATAAAGGCCAAGAAACCAAATAATGACTGATATACATATCTTGAAAATAACATCTAAGGCTTCAGGATAAGGTTGGACACTTGGCCTAGTTGCTTCCATAATTAGACCAAATGGCTTTGCACCAAAAAAAAAAAAAAAAACAACAACTAGTCAATTCTTAAGGCTAAACTGCTAGAAATTCATATGGCAATTAGTTTTATTCAATTGCAATCCATAGTATTTACTAGAATTGTTTCTCATGCACCACCTCTCAGCAATCAAAATTTAATTATTTGTTTAAGCATGGATGAAGGATTCAGATATCATAAGAAGCTCTAATAATGAATTCAAATAGGGAAAAGTGATAAATTTTAAAATTTTTAATGTCACTTTGAAGAACACAATTCAACTTGCTTACTTCACAGTATGGACCCAACACTCATGATAGCTCCAGGACAATCATGGTTTCGCTCAAGGTTACTTCTGTGTACCTTATCCACAAGCAAATATGGGCTTGCTAAGCTTCCATAGCTTCAATGTTACCATGGGATTTGAAATTTGTCAAACAGTTAAAACAGCTCATGGCTTTTGAACCAATTAGATTCCTACTAGTTAAGTTGACCAAATGAAATTAAACCTTAGTTTTAGATGGTTTATGTGATTGAATTCTTATGACACTTTTATGCACCATTAGTTATAGTTCTTCAAGCAATGGATAAAGGATATAGAGTCAGCTTATCAGCACATCCATAAAATGCATTTTTTTTAGAGAAAAATACCTTTTTTTAAACAAATGTTTAAAGTGCATTCATTAAACTTATCTTAATTGAACTCCTTCACATTCACTTATACAGGTTTTCTTCAATTAGCTTGAGTCTCTACAAAATTTTTTCATGACAAGTTATATAATCTGCTACATACATGCTAGGAATTAAACAACAAACTAATTATTGAAATTGCTTGTTGTCTGCCCTCCTCCACCACCATAAGTTGAAAAAAATAAAAGAATTTTAGGACATTATGACAAATCATTCTTCACTTTGCTATAGAAAAATATAAAAGGATATCCAAGCTAAACCTAGGCCTTGATAACTGTAGAATAAATGACTCAAGTTAATTAACTTTCCAACAAATTTTTCTTTTTTTAAAAACACACACACACACACACACAGAAAAGAGTGGAATCACAGCTAGCTAGCAACCTTAAGATTCTTAAGAAGGTCAAATGCAAACATATCATTAAGAACTTTTTAAAAAATAGAGCATCAGTAGAGAATTCAAGTTCTTAAGGCCAAGCATAAGTAGACACCAAAAAACTTAAACCAGTAATGCAGATAGGGCTGAACCAGGTGCTCCATAGCCTCATAGAAAAAGAAAACACAATTGTGCCAGTATCAAGTTGGTTGCCTCAAAACAATATTACCTAATAGTCTCCTCCCTCATCTCCTATTCCTGAACACCATGAACTGGTACTTGAGTACCACGAATTGGTACTTGAGTACCAAATTGCAGTGCTTTTGTGCTTCAGATCTGTTTCATACACAATCTAGATCTCTAAAATTGGAGTACCAATTAAATAATAATAATTCAAAAATAATAATTCATTTAGCTATAAAAGTTAAAGGCTAACAAAAGCACTGATGAAAATAAATGTCCTTTCCTATTCCTAAGTACTAATAATTACTAAACTATTAAAATTTAAAACCATTTCTCTTTTCTTTATAATAAGCAATTGTCCCTTTTCCTCTATTAACAACATTAACCCAAGAAAGGAAGAAATGAAGAATTTAAAAACATATTTATATTTTGTTCTATTTCTACAATTACTAGTTATGAACTTTTTATAGTTTTCCAACTATCTTTTGTTCTATTTGTAATGCCTTAATATATACTAGTACAATATCAAATTTTAATTCTAAGCTATGTATGATCCTTTTTTTTTTTTTTTGTATATAGGTTTGATCTCTAAATGTTTATATATATATTTTTCAACAATGTTAACAGTTGACAAAGCCTAAATAAAGAAAAACTCACCAATTTTTACCAAACAACCCAAAAATATAATTTTGACATAGCACATTCAAAAAGACATACCAACTAAGCCTACCTCCTAAAGTACCATATATATAGACAATAGGGTACAAAGTACCCATACTCGTGATGACCCACTACTTACCACACTCCAAATAACTATGCTCAAAACAGCAATTTAGGAGTCCGTGAGGTGTCTAGAACATGAAAAGTAATATTATTGTTTGCTGAAAACCCTATACTTTCACTTTTCAGATTTTGTGTCTCATTGGATTAACATATAAAAATTTACCTGAATAGCAAGAAAAGTGGCCATGCACATGCAATTCCCTATCAAGCATAAAACTCCAAGGTGCCAACCTTCCAGTCCAAAGTTTAGAAAGCTAGACATAAACCATCCAGCTGGCTCTGGTTGACCTTTGGCACTTATTTCGCTTGCTACAAAGGCTGCTTCACTGTATCCAAAGACAGCTGGACCACGGAACAGAACCATCAATATGGCGCCAGAAACACAGACAAGGATACCTCCAACCTTTGCTTGACCTTCAGTTTTAAGCAAATTCACTCTTTCTGTACTGCAATTACAAGTTCGTATAGAAAACTGATCAAAGAATATTCAAAATACAAAAAATACACATGCATATATTGATCCCTAACATCAACTGCTTTACACATACAAATACATGGAGAGAACGAGAGGGAGAATTTGTTGAACTTACCCCATCATCACAGCCAGGAGAAATGTGAAAACTGGGATTGAAGGCTGTATAGCAGCAGCATAAGTTGGATTTGTGTAACTAAGACCAAGAAGAAATAATATCTGGTTCCCAAATATTCTATCAAACAACAAAACCAAATAGATCGGTCACTAAGATGTTGTATAATATTGATAATCGTCATTTACAATATAACTAACTAAATAAAGATAGATTCAAATAAAAACGCACCCTGTTAACCCAAGAAAGAAAAATGTCAAGAGAAGGCGCCTCGTCATCGGTGGTCGAATCCTTCTACAAATAGGAAATACATCTTATGATTATACGTCATTTCAGTAATTTCATAAGACTAAACTGATAATGCAAAGTTGAAAAGGCATTTTATGCCACCATCTCTGAAATTGAAGAACTTGACATGATAAAACGCTAACAGTTCTCCGCATGCAAATCTGTTGTTCCCCGATATCAAAACAAAATCCCAATTCGAATCGAAAATTCCAGGAGCTAAACTGGAATTGCCATTGCCATAGGCATAATCAAAATTCTCTAACAAGCATAAAAAACGATGTATGGTAATATGGGTAGATAGGCACAAGAAATTAAAAGAAAGAAATTAAAAGAGCAAGAAATGGATTACTTTTCACGGATATAGGCTATCGGCGCGAGGATGGAGAGGGCAAGCAAATCACGAAAGACACAGAAAACTATCTGATTGACTCCAAAATTAAGAGCCACTTTTGTAATAACGTGATATCCTCCATTGAATAGCTGCACCATCGCCATGGCGACATGCGCCTTCCGCGCCTCTTTCTCCAGAGCTCCTCCTGCTAATGCAGCCATCCCTTTTTTCTTCTTCTTCTTCTTTTTCTACACACCAGTTACTAGGATTATACATAAAAATCAAACACACAAAGAAACAATCGAACAAATCTAACAGAAAATGAGAATGAAAGACTGTCAAACCAAAGGAAAAGTCAGTTGGAGAGGTGAATACGTCAACAGCACAGGGAAATAGACGACATTTGTCAGAAAATAAAAAACGTTTCGTTCACCTGGGTACGATGCCTATTAGTATCCTTAATTTCCAAGGCAACGAAGTTCTGTCTGTAATATAGACAGCTCCCTATTACGAGGTGGGTCAAGGGGCCTTAAAACGCAAATAACACTACATGGAAAAAGTGTGAGCCGTTGGCATGGATAGGTAATGTGCAACAGGTAAAGAAGTAATTGAAAACAAAGAAAATGAATGGGCATATTTATCAATAATAATTGATGAAGTGAAAGAGGAAAATAAGAATGTTGGAAGACAAAATAACAATGGGTCAGATTCGGAAGTTGTGCACCAAGGTGATGGACACCTCATGCCACTTTAACATTAGTTCGATCTCCACTTAATCGTCTTTTATGCATGGATATTGTATCTTCGGTAATCATTTCATATTGGACTAATATACAATAAGCATCATTTTATGGATGTAGTAAATCATCTGTGTACCTAACATACAATGCAAAAAAGAAAACATAAATAAAGAATAAGCGTATATCCTAATTTGGGGGGGGGGGGGGGGGGGGGGGTGGTTTTCCAAAAAATTTAAAATAATGGGGAAAAACAAAGGGAAAAACCACACGAATAAAAACAAAAAAAAT